>RCHF01000476.1:0-24438 GCA_003987895.1 Neonothopanus nambi | reverse complement strand
GCAAACTAGTTACTTTAGTTACGAGAGAATGATTCGAGCTCTTTGCCACCTATTGTACTTATTAGAGAAGCTCCACGAGTGAAGTTGATACAGTACCTTTCGATGTCTCAGGGAAAAGTGGGGTGAAGTTGAATATGACAAGAGCAGCCTTTAAGAGCAGTTGCAGGGACGTTGTATCCATGTGTTCCACGCCAGGATCAACGAAGTTTTGCCAAATGGTAAAAGAGAAGAGCTATGCAACATCGCAAATGAACAAGATCTTGAAGGCCAGTTTTAGAAAGCGTACCATTGAACATACCGTAAAAAGTGACTGTCATGTCAAGTCATGATCGAAAGCTGTATAAGGCCACTGAATGTACCGCTACTCGAATCCGAATAAGTATTGGTCGTCAGAAGTTGCCGTATGAAAAGCACGACTGTGAGAGAAAGGCAAGGCAATTTTAGCTCAAGAAAGCAGTATCAAGCGCCTGAAGAGTTGTAGTTCGCTGCTTTACCCAAAACACGCACGATAACACCAGGAATTTACGAAGATCCGGCTGATCGAGGGCGATAACTACCATGCATTTCCGTAAAGCCTATGATATATTGGTCAAAGAGGAATGTCATCTCTATTCAAGGATTTGACAGCAAAAGTAGGGTGGCATTGCTTGAGTGAGTCCACTGACAGCGCTAGAACTTGCTCGCCGTATCTTTCACATCCAGAAAACCTCACGATGTATATCGAGTGAAAGACAAACCCAAGATCCAGAGATTCTCCCTTGAAAAGAGCACTGGAATTCGTAAGTCGAGTTCTGGTGAAACCCTGAGGCCTGAGCGCCGAGCGTTAGTTTTCTGAAGCGCAGGATGCCTAGTGTTTCTTACATAATGACTCTAGGGCCGGCTAACACACCAGTACCCGATACATACTTCAGCTTGGCGTCAAGGGCTGCGGCCTGCTGCGGTTCCTGTAACTTGCTTGCAACTCATGCCGCAGTGTAAGAGCACAGAGCTTTGGAACGGTGTCTTATGGAGCCAAGTACCCAGACCAAACTTAAATTACGAAAAGTAGCAGTAAATATCTCTTATACAAAGCTTGGACTCACTCCAAGCCTGAGGACGGATGATTTTCCACTTAAACTTCCACTTCCTTCTTTTCTTCGGGTATTGATTCTAAGGCCGGAATGTTAGATGAACCTTCTACCGGCTTCACATCCTCCGTGTGATTCGTGACTCGCATGAGGACAAGAGGCAGCAAGCAGACAAGAGACCCAGCAGTAAGACCCCAATACGAACCAAACATGTCAGCATAAGATTTCTTCTCAGCGTCTAGGTTGAACACGATGGATGCACCCGCCGCACTGTCAGCATAATAATAGCATTGCCATTTACGACGACCGTATAGATTGTCTATACACATAACACATTACTACATGCAACCAAGCAGTCCAACCAGCGACAACTTCCCTGCCAATTCAGTAATAGTACTCTTAGGTGGTCTCCCAAGAATCGCTGTTCTCGACCTGATGCCTCAAATAACACCAGTCCATGTATCCACAAGGTCTATAACGCAACACCCTTCGATTGGGACGTACTGCTTCGTTATCATCTTAATCACTTCTTGGGCGACAAGGCCACCGAGGAACGCCGCGGTGTTCGGAAGGTCAGCAGTAGGCGCACGGACACTAAAATGCAACGAAAAAAAAGAATGCGTTACAACGCTGATGCAAAACGTAGGCGATTTGGACTTCACACGTACAGTTCTCCAACAGCAACTGAGAATTCGTCAGGCAGCTCGGTTCCAGGTGGCAATAAGGCTTGCGCTTCAGTGACCAGAAGCTCGGCGGAAGGCGCAGTATTAGGATGCTTGGCGGTGATAGTGCGCAGAGCGGAAAGTGCTAAATGCGTTGCAGTTTCCTTCGGGTTCGTCGAAAGCTTCTCAGCTGTTCCAAGTGACGATCGAGAGGAGGGCGTCACTTCACCATCATTTAAGCATTATTGGAAACGTTCTCACCGAGTACCGCTGCATCAGAGTCCAAAGAACCCCACTTCCTTCCTCTTAGAACTTTAAGCCCATGTGCATTTTTGACGAAAGAGTCCACGATATCATCTGCTATTGGCACTTGTAAGAAGCTCTTAAAGATCTGCTTCTCCTCCTCCGCTCTCTCCTTATACAGCTTCTGTAGATGGATATAACTCCCCGTGCTGGCTTTCATATCCGGAAGTGTGCTCGTCAGAGGCAGCGTGTGTGGTGGCTGCTCAGAAAACTTCTTCAGAGCGTACAACAAATGGAAGAATGGTGGTGAATCGGGTGTGAGAGAAGATAACTGGGGATCTTGGAATAGCGCCGCGATGTCAGATGGAACGTTGGTTTCCGTCCAACACCTGTAAGCTTGCGATTCGGCTTCGTCAAAGTTTTCTTCATCAAACTTGATTTTCATATCGAGAACGCCTGCCTTGAAAGCTTTCTTTTCGGCGTATGTCTGAGGGGCTTTTCCATCGTGCTGTATGCCAGATGTTCAGGAGGAAACTTGTAGGGTGATGAAGGAACGTACTGATTTCTTCCATTCTTCGAGCGCTCTTACGAGGATGATAACGTATGGAATGTGTGAGTGTTCAGTAGGATCCATGCTGGCTAGATCTAACGGCGTGGAATAGTCGAAGAGCGCAGGAAAGGCTTTGTCGATCCTGAGAGACGGCGAGGAGTCCGAGTGACTTTCAATGACTAGTGATAGCGAATGTGAGTACGGGCCAGATAGATGTAAGTGTCACTCACTTGTATGTTCATGAAATTGTATCGCGAATTCTGCTAGGAAACCAGCCGAGTTGACAACGACGAGAGAAGGATGGGTAGGATCAGACCATAGCAGAGTGGCGAGCTTATCCAGTATTGTCGGATGCAGATTATGGGCGATAATTAATGAGAAGGATGTTATGTACGATGGATTTGACTCCAGAATCTCCGAAACATCAGCTGTGTTAGCCTCCCCTTCCACACCCTCATTAAGTTCTTTCAGCAATCTAACTGCCTCTTCCGCACGCGATTTTCCGATGCTAGAGGGTCCCTCCAGGAAGAAGTTGTTGCCTGCATCCTCAGGTGTAACATTTGTATGATCGAGGATCGTGAAGTGTCCCACTCCAGGAAGAACGAGGTTTTTCAAGATTGAGGTGGACGTTGCTGACCCGGAAATAACTAGAAGACGCGCATTTTCGAGCGCTGCTTGACCTGTAGCAGCCCATAGCCTATTAGACGACAACTCATAAGCTATTTCTGAGAACGATAACAAAGAAGTACGCGCCGAAGCTGACGATCGTATCGTCGAGTCTTGCTATCTGGCTGTCCGCTTTGTACTTTCAGATCAATGTGTCAGTTGAGGAGATCGAATACGCTCACTCAGTGACCATTGCTGTAGTAGCTTCCTCAATGTTCTGCGAATCATGCATGGTAGTGTCGAGACCCTGAGATGAGTGTCGATTGCTGACTGACAATGCTGAGTAAAACTTGAAGTAATTAACGGCAGCAGAAATGAGATTGCCGCCGGCAGCGGTCTGTCACTGACCACCACCTGCACTCATTGCAACATCTTTTATTTCTAGAATTAACACTCTTGCCATCCGGGGACTCCTAATCTCTCCTGATTCAATTCTCTGGGCCGTTCACCTGACATAAATCTCGACTCGAAAGCTTCTTAATGCCGAGAGCGCTTTTGCAATTGCTATAAATCCTAGGGTCTTTCCCGCAGACGTGACAAACTACTTCAATCAATATCTCGCTTGGAAAGAGCCCAGTCTTGGAATATGAACGACCTGGTCGGAATAGCCGAACTTGGGGAGTCTAGCAGCCTGCCTCGACTTCCTTCTGAAAAGTCTGCCCAAGGACCCGCCGAATTTCAGCTGGTAGAACCTATTTTGCCTTTAGATTCCAAAAGGAAAGCGCTCGAGATCGTCAAAGAATGTCTCTTCGTCGCGACCGTCTGTTCAGGCCAGCTCCTTGCACAAGCTCAGCTTGGGGAATGTATGATACCTTTGACATACATCGGAGCTTATCTGGGCACTCAGGACCCACATCAACTTAGCTGGATTCCAGCTTCGTATAGGTCAGCGCTTCTACAACTTCAAAGTTCCCCGTCTGAAGCATCTTTTTGTTTAGTCTTACGTTAGGAATATTCGTCGTAGTTTCTGGCCGCCTAGGTGATATGTAGTGCGTATATATCGATATGCTTGCAATGACTCCGTCGTGAAATCGAACGTCCACTTAGTGGTCCGAGGCGGGTGTGGCTCTCGGGTATCGCCATTCTCGTCGTAGGCAACATTGGCTCCGGTTTCTGTCGCTCACGTATTCCATTTGATATATGTCGTGCTATTGCGGGTGCCGGAGGGAGCTTTGCCTGTCAGTTCAGGACCTACATCTCTGTGGATGCTCTTTCTGACTATAGCTTGCTATAGTGCCAAATTCTGTTGCCACACTAGGTCGAGTCTACCCTCCAGGAAAGAAGCGAACCTTTTTGTTTGCTATCCTCGGCGCACTTGGTCCTGGAGGATTCGCTATCGGTGGTGTCTTCGGTGCACTTCTCGCGCAAACAATTGGTGTACAATGGATCTGGTTTGTTACGTAAGATAGTTCTAGCCATGTTCATGTTTTCCCGTACATTCTGCTGACTGTAGGTTATGCAGAGCGATAGCTGGCACTATCTTTGGTCTTGCGGGTGTATTCTTTCTCCCGAAGGATAGTCGGCATCCCGAGCTAAAATTCGATACGATCGGTTTTTTACTGAGCACAGCTGGATTCGTGCTATTCGACTTCGCCTGGAAGTCCGTCTTATTTTTGACTTCCTTATTATATGTCTGACTTTTCTTTACATGTTGAAGTGAGGGATCCGTCGTCGGCTGGCCAGAACCCTACGTTTATGTGCTCATGATTGTTTCGCTGATATGCATAACTGTTTTCTATCTCTGGGAAAGAAACATGGAATCTCATGCAGCTCTTGTTCCTCAAGAGGTAATGCACAAAGAAGCATTACTCGTCTACCTCTGTCTGTGGTTAGGATGGTCGAGCTTTGGGGTTTTCTTGGTAAGACTTCCGGTTTCTCCCCCTTCCAAGATATTCTGACCACATCTGACCCAGTATTACACGAATGTCTTGTAATCTATCCTTTTCATTCCCCTTGCAACCATAAACCTGACTTTTCTCTAGTATTCGGGACGTCCGAGGTGCCCACCTTCCCCTTGCTCTCGTTGCCCAGTTGAGCCCACTTGCCCCAGGAGGTCCGCCAGGCCATCTCTTTGTACCCTCTTGTCTTTGAATTGACCCCGCTTCAATAGGTATCCTAGCCGCTCTCCTCGTCCCTGTCATTATCCATCGCTATCCTAGCCACTGGATCTTCAGAGTTTCGATGATCTCGTTCTTTGTCGGTAACCTTATCATGTGCTTGACGCCGCCCCATCAGACGTACTGGGCAATGATTTTCCCCGCTCTCTGTCTAGTTGTGTGGGGTCCAGGTTAGCTTATTTGCTTGATATATAGTGGTGTGACACAAGAACTAAGTATCTATGCTATGGGATGTTAGATCTTTCGTTTACTGCCGGGCAAGTCATTGTTAGTGACTCGGTTGGACATGGGTTCCAAGGAATCGCAGCTGGAATCGTCAGTATGATTACGAACTATAGGTGAGATTTTGCACTCGATGGCGTGAATCTATCATGATAAATGAATCAATTCATACATGTTACAGTCTGAGTATCGGTACGTTTTTCTGGAAAACCCAGCTTCATCTTCACTCACCAATCATTTCTGTATAGGGCTTGGTATGGCCGGCACAGTAGAGCGCTACGTTCCGTCCGACTCTGTCTTCAAAGGTTACCGTACGGCTTTCTATTTCGGAACTGGCCTTGGGGCATTCGCTGTCGTCGTGGTTGTCCTATTTGTGAGGATGCCTAAGAGGATGCATGGAGAAGGTAGTGTACAATGATGACGGTTTAAAAAAGATTTAGATAGCTATCTGCTGGTAATGTTTTAATCTTTCTACATGTCAGGGAAGGAATGAAGAATACAGTCATTCTTGAGTGTAAATACATCGAGATGTCTGAACTGGCAGTAGTGGCAGTGCATATGTAGTATTTGTTTGAGAAGCTTCTGACAAATAACGCGTGCCGCTTCGCTTCGTGTGCGCGACTTTCAGACAACGGCATGCTATCGTCACAATCCAACGCCGAAATTCTGTCTCTCCATCTGCCCTGATGCTAAGACAGCTATCTCGAAGGTCTTGTAACTCGTCGCAGACTCTCTACCTTCGCTTGCTCTCAAAATCTTGCACATATGCACGTCATGAACTTCTCTTAACCTCAACCAGGTCGAATTCGACAATCTTACATAGTTCATCTGCCTCTTCAGAACTTGGTCTCAGACAAACCAATCCACCAGATTCAAATCCATTTTCAAGCCTAAACCCCAATCCTTCGTCTCCAAAATCACCCGAACCACCAGAAATATCGGATCAAGAATGGGAGATACGCACAGGTAAATACATTCTCTGTGTTTGTGTTTGTTCGAGCTCTGATACTATCTAGTGCTTATACGTACCAACAGGACGTGCAATTGACATCTTGCAAAGCACACTACCGCACTTCTTCGCTACGGGTCTGATGTCCTCATTCGACAAAACTACGGGGGAGCCTCAGCCAGCTTCTGCCGGTATTCATATCCCCGTTGTGACTGTTCCAGACTACAAAGCAAGACACGAGGATCTAGAGTCAATTTATAGCCCTAAGATAAAGCTGTCTTACACACCACCTGTGCCGTTACCTCCTCCGTTCCCAAAGACATTGCACATCGAAGGTACGACTCTCGGATCTTGCACGCACGACAGAATTTGACATTTATGCAGGAAAGCCTTTGTATCTTGCCTCTGCAGCGTTTGTCCGACATACATTGAACACTCTTTATTCCGACTTGCGAGTTACGCTGCACAAAGTGACTGTCAACACCCCAAAGTCGGGTCCTGTTCCTCCGAGTGTGGGGGAAGGCTCGCAGAAATTGTCTTCACCACGAAAGAAAAACCGAGAAAAAAGCCTCTTCATCGGCTTACGAGTGACCGGGACATCTCGAGTGAGTGGCGGGATTGGTGAATGGGAAGTGTACGTCAAGCAACAAATTTCCTGCATAAACTATTTACAAGTAGACTGATTTGCTTCGCTAGAAACTCGACTTACACATTCTCTCCTCTGACCGGCTTTATATACGTTCATACGGTGAACTCGATAGAGCCTGCACCGCATCAGACTGTGTATGATGCGTTGAGGGCAAGCTTGGGTAACGTATTTGGGTACGGATTTCCGGAGACGCCTGCGGGACCAAGGGCAGGCAGTGCGAGTGGGGCTACATGTAGAGGGAAGCACGTCGGTGAAAAGGACTCTTATGACAAGGTAGCCCAGGAATGAGTGTTGCCTTGGGGAAGTCACTTGCGCTTTAATTTCGAAATATTCCTGCTCCTTTCGGGAAATGTTTGTGCTACGGTCTTGCACGTCATGTTGCGTGCATGGAGCCTCGAATATGAAGACGATGCCACCGCTCAATCTATATCGTTCGATGTCGTCTATGAACTTGGTCGAGCGTTATCGCCGTCGGCCGGGCTCTTGACTTTGGATGTCGCTTGGCGCGGTGCGCAGCAACTATGAGGGATAAATCGATAAAGCCTTTGTATTTCGCTGTAGGGTCCTCTAAATATACTTAGGTTGAATGTTCAAACATTCAAGATTCCAGCTTCAAGTCTGAGTGAACATCCTTACAAGCCTCAAATGAAGTAGTCTTCAGGCACTATGATTGAGGCCTAGAAAAAAAGCCCTGAAGGCTGAAAGCGTTGAATTGAACAGCTCTCGGTTGCTGGGCAACGATCCAAGGGGGGAACAACCGTGCAACCGCCACTACAAGGCAATTGCCGAAAACTGCCGCCCTAACAATTTCCAGAAATCTGCTTTCTCTTTCTTACCTTCATCATCTCTCGTCGTCGTCCTCAAGCTTTCTCTTTAAGTCTCTCGTTTTCACATTCACGTTCCTTAGGATCTTGCTATCATGTTCGTAAAAGTCGCTATCCTTGCCTCTGTGCTCCCCCTGTTTTTCCAATGTACGTCAAGTCTGTTTAAGTGGAGCTTTCGGAGATGCTAACCCCGTTTCTTGTTTGTTTTTTCACAGCTGCCCTCGCAGGTGCTTGCGACCGAAACTACACCATCCAGGCCGGCGACACTTGCGACGGCATCTCTGCTGCTAACAACGTCTCTACGTGAGTATCAACTCCTTTTTTTATCGCCGCGCGCCCAGTCATTCTGAGCGCCTTTTGGAATTGTTTCGTATTACAGGTATCAGCTCGCGACCATCAACAATGGTATAATCGACGCGAACTGCACCAACCTCGTCCCTGGAAACACTATCTGTTTAGGCTACGAGGGCGAGGACTGCCAGACGACCTACGTCGTTCAGGCCCAGGACACTTGCGACCAAATTGCGAGCAACTTCGCCATCAACACCACCATACTCTACAGCAACAACCCCCAGATTGATGCTGAGTGCGACAACATCTACGTTGGCGAGGTTCGTAATTTCTTCTCCTATTACTCTCAAACCTTTCTTTCTTGTCTGCTTGGCTTGGTAATGCCAAGAAAGCATTCGTGAAACGACTGTTTAAAGGTGTTCATGTTCCGGCCTTTTCACACCGGGCTCTACACAGTCCTATGACACATTTTCGATTGTTCCTTATGATGATTGACGATCTGATTCTCTACCCGAGATGCTAACGGCATTTTCTTTTCTGAACCCTGCAGGTACTGTGCACCGCTGATCAAGTGGAAGTTCCTCCTCCTTCTGGTACTGTCGAAACCGCAATCCCCACTACTGCTACAGCGGCTGCTTCTGCCACACCCTCTTCCGACGACGACGACGACAACATTCCCTACTGCGACGAGCTTTAAGTCAGGAGCATCCCTCGCAGTAATAGGGTCCACTTTCTTAAACAATTCTGGACCCTGCAAACATCTCTCCTGCTCATTTTCTGAATCTCATCGCCCACGAATATAATCATTCTCTGATTCATACCCTTCGATCGATGTGTATTCCCTTTCATTATTTTTATCTTACCCTTTTTAACGTCTCTCGGATACGCTAGTTGCATTCTTCGTATACATAGTAGAGGGCTTACGT
Source organism: Neonothopanus nambi (assembly GCA_003987895.1). NCBI lineage: Eukaryota > Fungi > Basidiomycota > Agaricomycetes > Agaricales > Omphalotaceae > Neonothopanus > Neonothopanus nambi. The sequence continues at coordinate 15,272 of RCHF01000476.1, read as the reverse complement.
TACTTTCCTTCCTTCTTCAGCGCTGCTCACGGACACTTTGCGTCCCTCCATACGCTTTGTTTTGTTATTCCCGAGAGGAAATGGGATGTGCCCGTCGTGGCGTCCTGTTTTTTGCTGGCAACTTCACAGGAGCTTTTTCTGTTTTTCAAGTTACTCCTTTGGTTTCTGACTACCTGTACTGCCTAGAGCAACTTCTTGGATTGTTTTGAGCAACGGAGATATTTGATATTCGTTAGGTACCCACAGCGCTTGCCACGGATGAATCGTAATATCGCATGCAGCGGTGCACGCAAACGGAGGCAGGCTGAGGCCTTAGAGGGCCTCAGATGGCTATAGACGTCAAGTTAGCGCCGCCAAGAAGTGACGTTTCTGCTCGGCCATCGCTCAAGCGCTCATGTCCGAAAATGATGAACAGGCTTCTGCTGGAATGCCGCGAGGACTCGTAAGGCGACCTGCAACAACCGTGCACTGCGAATCCGAGAAATGAGACAGCTAAAAGAGCTGCTTTCGCCGATGACCACGCTCACATTCGTTCTACCTTCAACTCGTAGAGAGTTCGGGTTTCTCTTTCTCTCATAAGTTATAGCAAGGTTTCAATACCTGGCCCGGGCTCAAAGCAAGACTCATGAACGCTCTATCGTTTGGGGCTCGTCGAATGGCTGTTCATTCCACGCCTGCTCTGCTTCAGCGTACATTGAACCCTGCCGGGTATGTTGCGGTTTCACGGTGCATGAAGACTCCGAATTCGCGGACGTTCTTTACGATTATTCCACAAGGGAGGGAAGGATGGCGATTGAGGTGAGTTGCTTAACATAACACGCTTTGACATCGGATTCGGGTGATATTGAAAAACGCGAATAGTTTAGGTCGTGATCCCACACAGCTTACACCAGGCCTCAGACTGTGGATACCGATTTATCATTCCGTACAAGTAATTGATATGAGGGAGTCCTCGATTTCTATTCCTAACGTGAGTAGACCATACCTTCCGAGAATCTGATAATTTAATTGAATAACTCTCCAGTTACCAGGGTATACTTCCGACAATGCAAGCTGAAATAAACCCTTTTCTTTCCCATACAACCTGTCTAATGTCGACCATGTATAGGTCCCAGTCGTCTGCTCAGGCTCCCTATTCTACCGCGTCGTTGACGGTTACAAAGCCTGTTTCGAAGTCAGTGATGTAGCCCTCAACATCAAAAACACCGGAACATCCGCTATGCGAGCTGTCCTTGGTTCGTTTACTTACGACCAAGTAGGTGAAATAGGCCCTCCTTTTTCTTCTGAAAATCCGAGACTGACTGGACTTTCAAGGTTATCAGTGAGCGGAACGAGTTGAACAAGCAGCTTAACACGGTGATTGGCAGTTCTATTATGGTGAGTAATGTGTCCTCCCAATAGCTGTACATACCCTCTGCACGCAATATTGATGTGTGTATGTTTGAATTTGTATAGAATTGGGGTGTAGAATGTACAAGATTTGAGGTCCAATCATTCCAGCCTGCCAATCGGGAGGTGGAGGTAAGGATATTCTTCCCATGTTTCAAGAATGTAATACTCGAGACTCATATCTCCACTAGCGACAACTAGAGCTTCAAATGGAGGCAGAGCGGAACAGACGGAAACAATTACTCGACACACAAGCTCAGATCAACGTGGCCGAAGGACAGAAACAGCGTGTTATCCTTGAAAGTGAAGGCCACGTAAGTCAACGTTACAGTTGGTCTCTATTATGCAAGCTAAACAGAAAGGTTTCCTAGCTGGAGGCTAAATCGAACGAAGCTGATGCCAGATACAAGACCGTAGTTCGTGAAGCAGAAGCTAGGTGCGTGCACCTTCTATCTACTATGCGGTGGATCCATTTTCTCAATTTGCTCGTGTCCCTTACAGACAACAACAAGCTCTCATGGAAGCTTCTGCCCTTGCACAACAAATCGAGAATCTCTCCCAGGCCATTGCCAAGAGCAAAGACAATATTCAAGCAGAGGATCGCCACAAAGCCCTCGTGGCGCTGCTCGAGCTCAAACGACTGGAACAGCTCAAGGCTATTGCCAGCAGTCAAAGCAATTCTACCTACTTTTTCGGTGACAAGGCTGCACTGGGACAGACGAGTAGCGATGCGTACAATACCGACTATGCGGAGCAAGTGAAGGCGGGTGTGCTGAGTTCGAAGACCTCGCAAGTTCCAGTCGTAGAAAGCCGCGTAGAAAATGTCGTGTGAGACCAAAACCAGTCTCACTATTAGTATATAGAAGCGAACACTGAGCCGCGTCTATATACGTATAAGGTCGAAAATCCGTCGTGTAGAAGTAATTTCTTGTGTATTCAGAATGATACCAGACTAACCCACTCACTCTGTCTGTAGCGATAAAGGTTCTCCTGTAGTTCAATACCCCAATTCAGCTGAATATAGTTTTATTGAAACGTCGCCTCGAGCTAGGAGCTAGTACTTTCCTAAGCTTACATCAACGTTTCTTTCTTACCCTCCACTTTCGTCTCAGCGGGATCTCCACTCGCTGTCGAACTGGCTAAGTCTGGGGTCTCTATGGTGGTGACTGGTCCTTTGAACCAGTACATCCCGCCGTATTTCGGGAAGAAATAGTACAGCGTTGCCAGAAGAAGCACTCCGCCTGGAAAATTGTTTGTTCAACACATGATCGGTGATGGCGATGGAACTGCCTACCTTGCACTACCACTGCGTAATTCATATCCCCAACCCCTGGATTAGGCGTAGCAGGGAACATGAGAATGACTGTCATGAAACCCATCCAGACAACTGCGACTAGGGCAATTGGAAGACTCTGACATACACAAAAACGCAGAAGCAATATTGCGTGAGCATGTATTCATAGACATAGAGCACGCACAGACACATGCCATTGCCCCAAAAGAAACAGGCCCCGGTTTTATTTTCCTCTCACCAAGCCAACGAGCACTGATTGGGATTGAATATGCGACATACTTCGAAAAAAAAGGTCATGAACAAGCAAAAGTCCAAGTAATTCACTCAATGACTGACCTGACCAGTTACAACCAATGAGAAAACAGCATTAATCGCTGTTGGCCCAGCAAAGGTCAATGCGCCTAATAAGACGCATAATAGAGTACCAAACCACACAGCTCGAGTCGGAACACGGGTGCTTTCGGTGACGTGATATATAAGTCGAGAAAAGGGTAGGCCACCATCACGCGTGAACGCAAAAATCTAGGTTACACTAATTGTCAGCGGGGAATAGGAACATGAAGAGATGATGGAAACCTGGCGGGAGGCAGTTGTTAACTGATTCCGTGGCTTATCAGTAATGATGAATGTGCTTCAAGAAGAGATGACAGACGATGCTTGCACCGATACCATATCTGTAATGAATATAGCATTAGTCCTTGCTCCACTCGGGTAAAATTGGACCAGGTAACCCACTGTACAATAATAACGAAGGTCCAAACAGCCAGAGTACCCTTTTTACCAAAGGAATTGAACAGTATCTAACAGTTCCAGCAGGTGAGCGCCGAGCAGTGTGCCAACTCCAAAGCTGAAATTGTACCGTCGCCATCGGTTGATCTATAGGGCTGTTTATGATACTTTCCAGATCTGTTCCCATAGAAAATGCCAGCGACACATTGATGCCTCATAATTGTCGCTACCTTAGTACATTTGAAACTTGCTCCACTAATATGAGAAATCATACCCCATCCCAATACAAGACTGGAAATAGTAGAAAATATGATGGCATGTGGTATCGCAGTACTTGCATTCGTAGCCTCTTCGCTCATATGAACCGGTGCATCAAAACATCCTTGCAATCAAGAAATATTAATTCACTTCACCTAGGAGGCAAAAGATAGATGACCCTCACCAAGAGTCCACAGTGGCGTAAGGAAGCTGAGAATAAACGCAAACCCGTTTGGCCAGTCGGAAACTGGGATATATGACTTCAAGTTCATAAGTGTCCCCTGAGCCAGTAACAAAACTCACAATTCTTGAATCCGCCAAACGCAAACTTCGGCGTGTTTACCAAGTTCTTCGGAGTCGCAGCAGGTAAGCCGATGATTATTGCCGCGCAGAGCCTAGTGTCTGATGTTGAAGTGAGAGAGAGATGTGTCTCTACAATAGCTCTTACACAATGTTGATAACAATGAACGGGATCTGCATATGCGCGATGATTCTCGGATTCAAAGTGTTGATCAATGCGTGAGATAAGAGTAAACCGCAAAACAGTCCGCTGACATTGGTGAATCGTGAGCTCATTAAATTTAGGTAATTTGAACGAGTGATGAACATACAAAGTTTGTGGAGTAGTCGCTTGGAAAGTCATGTCAGATCCAATACTTGCTGCTGCCATTATCTGAACCGCACAACCCCATTCCACGCTGGTAACACTAGCGACATTACTAATGGTGTTAGCATCTTCGCGTTCATCATGAGAATATTAATTCATTCGCAGGAAGGCCAGGAGGACAACGCGCACATCCAACGATCCAAGACAAGAAACATCGCCATCTCGGTGTCGAGAACATAAATGTCCAGTAATAGAGTCCACCGGAGGCAGGTGCCGCGGACGCGAGTTCGCCCATTGCAAGTCCTATGGCTGTCAGGAAGAAAGAACAAAACGTCCATCCCCAGACCATAGCGGAGGTTCCTCCATTCGGAATCGCAAAGAGTAAGACCGAGCTGTAGTGAATACATCAAGTTGGCTGAACATTGAAAGCAATGCGAACGATGCCTACGAAAAAGAGGAAACCAGGCCGATGATACTGAATCCTATACCAAAAACCTCCAGTGGCGAAAAATGCCTTCGGAGCTCTTATCACCTCGTTGATTAGTTGATTTCTCTGAAACTTTCAGGAACTTCACGTACCTTGTTTATAGCCCAAGTGCGCTAACAAATCCGCATCCCTATCGACGCTTGATATTTCTGAGTCGTGCGTTGACATTTAGCCGCCTTGCGCAAATGTGAGTGAGTGAGAAGTAGCTCCTTGAAGTCTTCAGTCTAGGACTTTAAGATACGTCCATTAAAGCAACGTAACAGTCTCGTGAACATAATTTCAATGAGACTTCTACTCCAAAATGAGGAAGGTATCTCAGGCTTCGGTTCTGATAAAGAAGCTTGTGAGAGACTTGTGTTTCGTATCTCAGCAAGATTTGTGCACTTGAGCCTTTAAATTGCTAGTCCCTGCCCTTGATAGCATGCTGAGCGGCTGTCCACGAGGATCCACGAGGCTGCTTGAAACCGGGTTTGTGGCAATAGACGTAGCCCTCAAGCCGTGAATCGTAAGAGCCAAATGAACCTGGAGTTGCTTAGTGCTACCACTAGCACGCTCCAATGATTTCGTGGTTTCTATGATTAGCTTTGCTTGCCATGTTTTTTCAGAAGTCGAATAGGAACAAAACGTATATATTTCTTTATGATAGTCATTTCAAGTCCTCTCGTTCCCTACAAGAGTTCCTGAGCATCCACTCTACACTCCGTAGGAAATCCCACATACCTCACATTTACCGTTGATATGAAATATCGCTACTAACTGAAGGGTACCAGTGTCCAGGGAAGTGTACAGAAGTCAATATCGTGGTCGTGGTTAGAGGTCTCAGGTGGCGCACGCGACTTCGCGCGGCGAATCGTCTCAACATCTTGATTTCTGACCACAAGCATCTCGTAGTATCTCACAAAATGTACGCCCTATAAACCAAGCATTAGAAGTGCACTAATGTTCAAGAAGGCCAGCGAAAAGTATAAAGAGAAAAGCAGCAGCGTCTGATGGGACAGCTACACCCCATATCCCGGTACGTGTATCGCGTGTTACATGTTGCCCTCAACCCCGAAATTCATTTTCGACAGAGTTTAGCAGAACAGTTATCCTATCTTCACCTTCCTCGCCCCTTCAAGAATCCCGAGTACACCAAGAACGCCAATCGTCGAACCAAGAACTTGAAGAATGTACTTGGAGCGGAGCGGGAACGTGAGAGGGCAGATCGAGAGAGAAGGAGGCAAGAAAGGGCGGATGCAGATGCAATGGTAGTTGACGGGGACGTCGAAGAGGATATACCAACCTGTATGTACACATCCCCTTGTCAATTTCTACCGAACTTACCTGGTGCTAGACATTTCGATTGAAGCTCCACCTTCAGTTCTACCCCAGAAACACTACTGTGATATCACAGGTTTAGAGGTGTGTTACTCCGTATTACTTTACATTTCAAGTTGATACCAATGTTCAAAATTTAGGCTCCGTATACTGACCCTACAACAGGGCTAAGATACCATGATAAGAATGTATACGCACTAATCAAGGGAATGGCAAGTCACTCTAATCTCTCTCTCTCTTCCTTAACTCATTAAGGAGCCTCAGAGTGCGAGCACGGCGAAAGACTATCTTTCAGGTACGTCGTATTTGATGAACGCTGCAACGATGTTCATTGTTCACGCCTTTTGCAGCTCGTGGAGTCAATTCAATCGTGAAATAAATGGTGTGGGATTTTGGGGTCATCCTGGCAATCACATTACGGATACTGGAACTAAACCGGCGACTTGCTTTTTGAAATACTTTGACATGGGATGTACGGAGACGACATTTCCAGCAACCAGTATGACCATATCATCTGCCTCAACACCTCTATGGCCATTTATAGCGTAGTACGTACATATCTCTCGATGAGAATCGATATCTTCAGATTGGTGAATTGAATGATCTCGAGAGGAAAGAAACTGGCATTTGTATCATAGTATAAGGCTCCTCGCTTTTTGCGAGCGGGGTTGGATGTCACATTTGAATGGAGCTGGCTCACTGTCGTCATATTTAGTGACATTTCATGTTTCAAGGGAGAGGGAAAAACCATACTTGACCAAGCCCGTGCTAAACTTGCTTTCGGGAATAATCTCCCTGCCATCTTCGTCTTTCGCTCTCTGTATATCTAGCGTTGCGAGAATCGTCGCCATCGCCAGCCAGAGCCCCATTTCCGCCATGAATCGACCAACACATATCCTATCCATCAACAATGAGTGACTGTACCGACTTGAAGAAGGGGTTCACCTACCGCCTGCCGAAACCCCACCCTGCGGTGAATGGTGGCTCTCCATTACCAAGTGGTTTCGGGAGGAACCTTGACGGGAAGAATTTGTCTGGGTCGGAGTAAACCCTCTCATCCAGACTCATACCTCTGAGGATTCAGGTGTGAGGATACAGCTTTGATCATGAAGCGAATGTGATAAGACCTTGAGTTAGCGAAGACTATCGAACCTTTGGGAATGAACATTCCTTTGTAGAAATCGTCATCCAAAGTTCGGTGAGGGACACCTGGTAGGATTTGAATTATTCAGTATAATTCCAGCAAAGGCGAGGATAATTGGATCTAATCACCAACTGAAAGAACAGGATACCACCTGTGAAAACACACTGGATGAGCTCACTCAATAGACAAACATTGAATTACGCGACTTGCCTCAATGTCTCCCATAATATACACTCAACATACGGAAGAGACTCGCGATCGCTGTATTCCGGAAGCCGATCAGAACCAATGACTCTATCAATCTCCTCTTGCGCCTTCCGCTGGAATTCAGGGTGAAGTGTCATTGCGAGGAGAAAAATTGAAAGCGTTGCATAACTCTATCCATGGAAGTGCAAGTAATCAGTGTCCCAGGGTACTTCCGAGTTGTTATATCAAGTGAATATCAAGCTCACAGTATCAGCACCTGCACCATAGATGACACCCGCTTCACCCTTGATATCCTCAAGCTCTTCTTTGAGAGACTCCAGGCTGAGTGTATGTTTAATCTCATTAAGCTCCTCTAGCTGGTGGGTCGTGAAACATGGTTGGGCGGTCCCTTCTGCCTATAGAAGGACAATGCTTGAGCAGGTAGAAAGAATTATTTCGAAACCTTGCTCACCAACTGCTTCGTAACAACTTCAACAGGGAAGTCATGCACCCTTCGGATAGCACTATAATTAGATCGCGCGTAGGCACCGTAGTAGGCACCAGGGAACCACAACGGAAAATGTCTCACTGGGAAAAAGTACTGTGAGGAACTAGATCTGAGCAGATTGAGGAGCCGTGTACGCACAGAAAGAGAAGAAATCAACTGGGGTGTTTCCCGGAGAACCACAGTGGCGTACTGCATGAGAAATATCTCTTGCAATCTCCAGATAGACATCATCATTTGACAATATCTGGTGGCCAAAAGCAATTCTCATGACCACAGCAGTAGTGAAACTACAGACGCCCAACGGTAAGAAAAAGATATCAAAAGATAGGAAATAGAGCGTTCCAAATCAAACTGCGCAGGAACAAAAACCAAACTTACCGTGAAAAATGACGCACTGCGTCTTCTGGTTCGAGCATCATATTCTTGGCAAGTACTCTTGCTTCTTCGGCTTGTATAGGTGTGAACGCTAGACTTTCTCGATTCCCAAAAAAGTTTTGAAGAACCTTGCGATGTTTGAGAAATCGTTTTCCGTATTGCATGAATGTAATAGCTGGGAACCAACCCATCCTATGAAGGATTTTCATATAAGTATTAAGGGGTACATTTACTGAGTTTGTCAACTTACGTCTCAAAAACCACGAATTTGGGTCTGCAGGCGTAATTTGCGCCTCTCTTATCCAAGAGTTCATGGGCGGCTTTTACGGTATCAAGGACAATGATGTCTCTTCCCAAGCAGCTAAGATACACGACATCACCTGCCAAATTGCAGAGAAGAATTATTAAAGAATGAATCGAGTGTGAAGAACCAGCTTGCCCACATACCGTATGTCTTAGCTAAACCGTGAAAGAACTCCCCCTGGCCTTCAGAAGGAATCATGCGTAAATGACCAATGATAGGGTCTCCAGGCGGACCAGGAGGAAGAAGCTTGCGGTTTGAATGTGCTCGTCGTTTCAGGACTATCCATGATATGCAGAAGGCAAGGAAAACGGCTGCAAGATTAAAAGTGATAGACATAGAAGAGAGTTTGATATGGTTGGTCGATGCATTATTTGTGCGCGCGCAGAGTTTAAGTACTAACAGAAGCTGATATTTAGTTCTGTCAGAAGACCCAAGTACGTCGGATTATAAGGTTGAATTATGCTTACGCCGCCGTTCATATGGCTTTATCGGTGGAGTAGTTCGCATGAGATGTCAGAATCTGATTGATTCTGTGGCCGAGACTGCACCTATAGAAAGCAGGATACAGCACAGCACTGGTCACGATATCTAACATACATCTCAGGAAGAAAAGTACAAGAGGCAACTTTAGAGGCCAGCTGAGCGCAGCCGAAGGAGGAAAGTTGTCCTCACGTGATATTTTGCCTATGAAGCTTGCTAAGTTGCTTTGACTTTTCCCAAAAAATTGTTTTTAAAATCCGTACTTATGGCTGCAGTCAGTCAAAAATCCAGCAAGAAACGTTCTGCGAATTCTCAATCTGGACCCGCCTCTAAAAAACCTCACCTCGACGAGTCTTCGAAAAGCACGAAAAAACGGAGTCGGCCAGTGACTCTATCTTCCAGGAAGGATAGTTCGGATTCAGAAGATGATGATGAGGACGATGATGTTGATTTCGTTGATGAAGAGAATGAAGATAACGATGAGTGGGTAGATGAAGACGAAGATGGAGACGAAGACATGGAAGTGGGTGATACTCAATCGAAGAAAGTTGCACCTGCAAACTCAAAGGATCCTGCTGGTACGTTACTATTCCTCTCATTTTTGCTCCTTAAAACTTAACATTCAACTCTATCAGCGGTCCGTGAAGCACATAAAGCCCAAAAAGCTCTGCATGAACAGAGGAAAGCTGCAAAACCACATTCTACATTACTCTCAGATGCGAAACGTGTGTGGTCCCAAGCCCGCCAAAAGAACATACCCACCGCGGAACGACAAAAACACGTCAAAGAGTTGATGGAAGTCATCCGAGGAAAAGTCAAGGATATCGTATTCAAACACGATGCAAGTAGAATCGTGCAGACTGTGGTGAAATACGGACAAGCTGCTGAGAGGAATGAAATTGCGTCGGAATTAAAAGGGAAATATAAAGATTTAGCCCAGAACAAGTATTCAAAAGTAGGCCTTTATTCCCTTTCCCCCCTGTGTCATTTTCATGTCGGGCTTATGAAAATGAAGTTTTTAGTGACGAAACTCATTCGATTCTGTCCAACTCATCGCCCGTCTATCCTCCTCGAATTCCAATCGCATGTGCTGAAGCTTTTGTTGCATCGAGAAGCATCATCAGTCTTAGCGGATGCTTTTGAGCTATATGCCAACGCCTACGAACGGTCGATACTTCTACGTGAATTTTATGGGAAGGAAGTCGCCCTCTTTTCCTCTTCAGCCGACGTAGATAAAGAGCAATCAAAAAAGGGTCTCATCGGTGTTCTCGAAGGTGTTGACAAGGAGCGCAGAAAACGGATACTAGCAGCGTTAAAGGAAAACCTTGATTCCATGTAAATTTTCAATTCAATATGTTTGCTTCCATCCTTATGCTGATGATTTTTCTCTTTAGCTTCAATAACCCAGATAAAGGCGCTGTGACTCATGCGATTGTCCACAGAGCATTATGGGAATATCTTGTAGCCGTCAACTCGATAGAAGACGAGTCTGAGCGGGATAAACTCAGAAGAGATATCTTTGAAAAGTATGCCATCATTTTTTCATTCCGAATCGATTTATTCATATACCATGGTAGTTGCCAAGAAGTTCTCGCTGAGATGGTACATACGAAAGACGGCAGTCGAGTAGTACGCGAATTCCTTGCACGAGGTAGCGCAAAGGTAAAAACAAGTCCTGTCGTATCTCTTACGAGGAAAGATTGAATAAACATCCTGTAGGATCGAAAACAAATCCTCAAGGTCTTGAAACCTCATATTGTACGGATGTGTACAGACGACGAAGCACAATTGGTCTTGTTTACAGCAATGGATGTTATCGAGTAAGCTTAATCTTCTCCCCGTATCTTTCTCACATGTAATCTCATACCCAACCCACACCCAGTGACACGAAACTAGTCCATAAAAGCATTGTCACAGAAATGACTGACTCCGCCTCTGATCTCCTCTCCACTCCCCAAGGCCGCCGAGCTCTCTTCTACCTCCTAGTCCCTCGCACCCGCAGGCATTTCACCCCAGCGCAGATCGCATCGTTAGCAGAAACGGACGAGGCGCGTATAGCGACGAGTAAGAAAGATGCTACTGTGAGAGAGGCGGAGATTCGGAGTGGGGCTAGTGAGGCGTTGCTTAATTGGATAACGGAAAAGGGTGATGTTATATCGCGTGAACCTGGGGGTAGCTTGGTAGTTGCTGAAATAATGCTATATGCTGATGGAGGTAAATATTTATCTCTTCCTTCTTAACTTATTTGTTTGTTGTTACTCACAGTGTTTATTTTACCTACAGATAAAACGTCATCCATTCAAACCCTCCTTCGACCTCTCTCATCACCCTACCCATCCCCTAACCCCTCTACACCACATCCAATCGACCTCCCACATACATCACGTATGTACAAAACCCTCCTTCAAGGCGGTCACTTCAACCACACCACCAAATCCATCCTAAAGGTCGCCCAAAAAACCTGGAACTCTAGTGCCTTTGCGACGCAGTTCGTCGAGGTTGTCGGTGAGGATGTGACGGTAGGGATGTGTTTAAAAGGGGAGAAGAACGGTTCTTTCGTTGTTGCGGAGCTTTGTGCTGCTTTGATTGATGGTGATGGTGATGATAAGTCGAGGAAGAAGGTTAGGGGGTGGTTTGGGGAGGATGTTAAGAAGGAGATTGAGAAAGGGGATGGGAAGGGAAAGAAGGTGTTGTTGGATAAGCTTGGTCTTTTATAGCGGCGTTGGATTTTCACTGTTTGAAAATTTAGAGATGTCCGTTGCAATAGCAGCTTACTCATTCATTCAGTCATTCTAGGAGATCTTGGTGTGTGGTGGTAACATCCTCGTCCTCTGCCTGCCGCTGTTCTGCATTCTGCAAGATCATTCAGAATGCACTGGTTTGTCGCGCCGATTTAAACTCGCATGGTTTTCCAGGTCGTGGTCACTTGGACCATGTCATATCCTCAGCCCTCCTGCCTCTCCGCCTCACTTCGTGAGTATGTAGTTTAGGGCTTCAAGCTTCAGGAAAGAAGAAATATCAAGTCACACGACGCGCCCGGTCCAAGCAAGCCTTACACGATTCCACTCACGTGATTTCGAATGATTCAACATTGAACGTTGAACCGTTATTGGACCATGGACGATTCGGATTACTGGCACGGTGGGGTATCTCGAACTTAGGAGGGTGCTCGGCATAGCAGTTGACACCATCAACGTTACAGCATATGAATGATTGATTCATGCTGGCAGATGTAAGTAAGAGTGAATGATACGAATCAAAGTGAAAGGTCTTGCGCTACAGTCAGCTCACTCGAATCACTGTTATGAGTCTTGATTTCCTCCACAGCAAGCAGCCGCTGCTGATAGCGTCGGCCGCCAGTAACCAGTAGGCTAGTAGCTGACAATGATGGGAATCGAAGGTTTATAAATAGCTAAATAGCGCGTTGAACGCGGCGAGAGTTCGGGGTATGCAAGTAAGACAGAGGTGGATACGGTGGCCCTTATATATGTAGACAGACATGTTGAAGAGCCCTCGATTGCGAGGTTCAGAAATTAGCAGGTAAGTAGGCTTGATGTAGAGGAGGTAGAGTGTCAAAGCTGGATCATGGGTTGGAAATTCAATCGAGTTAATGGCATGAATGATGACACAGCCTCAAATATTGATATCGGTATAAGGATATCGCAGAAATCATCCTGCCGAATGATGGCCTATGATGGCCTCTCTGCCTGAATTCAAGAAATCCCAATTTTCTCAAAGGTCGTGGCTTCGTCGTGGAATTTACAGAAATTTTTCCTTCGCGTTGAGCTGAAAAATTATGTAAATTGAATGAAGCTACAAGTCTGCCACCTCCGTTTTCCGTGTCGGTCAAGAATGACCGTGTGCTTGAGCGCTGATTGTTGCCGGCTGCCTCCAAAAGTCAGTGTGGGATCCTAAAATCGGTGGGTGTAGTGCTCTCAGAGCTTCACATGGAATGCTTGTAAAATCCTTCGTTTTGAAACAGATCTGTAGACTTGGAAGGTCCATTGCGTTCAGAAGATCACTTTAAGTTTGTTGATTTTCGTGACAGTGTGCAGGGCTGCACAGGGCTGCACTCGGGGCGCCGGAAGTCATCTCGACATCGATGGAAGAGCAATCATCCGCAACTATTTATATATCCAAGCTGGAAAATCTGAGGAGAATAGAAAAGGCAGAAAAGCACAAGTTTGCACGTACGTTGAGCTAAAGCAGATAGAAAGAGAGACCCTAATCTGTGAGCAGTACAGTCCAGATCCACGCTTGACTGAGGCGAAACGCCTGAGTGTCCTCCGCTTGTCCCTCGGGAGATAGAATGAAAAAGCTAAATTCACGTCTCCATGGGCCAGCGGAGGGTCTGGAGGTGCCGGGCCTGGCCGAGATACCAGGACCCCAGGAGCAAAAAGCGGCAAGTGGCAGGTGTGACAGAGTGACGTGACGAGGGTTTCCAGGGGTTTTCGGGGTCTTTCTGTGTACAAGAATGGAGATTTATTGGAGACCCGTCCTTCTAACTGTTACCGCCATCATCCTCAACCACACTCTTTTGTCCTACCTCCCTCTTCCCTATATTCTGTCTCCCGATAATCCTTATTTTCTTCATCTAGTTTCTGTCCTTATACTTGAATATCTCAAAGGGTCACGAATTTAGACGATGTTTGCACCTTTCTCTTTGCTCGCCCTATGGCTGGCAACATCAACTTCGCCAGCTTTGGCGGTTACCGCAGGCACGTTTGCAGACGGAGGGGATACTCAAGTTAGTGCTATGATGGTGTGTCTCCACTTTGCTTCTGTTCCTGGGCTTTCTCTAAGGCGTCTCCGTGCAGATGTTTGTTGGTAATAAAGACAAGGTCTATATTATAGACAAGGCCGAAGGAAACGCCGCGCAGATAAATGGTCATCCAGCCTGGGGTGCTGTCTGGTGAGTCCTTGCATTCAAGGCGGGTCTCTCCTATTCTTAACCTCGTTCGTTTCCAGGGACTTCAACACCCATGAAACGCAGCTTATGGACATCACAACCAACGCTTTCTGTGCGTCTGGTATGCATCTTCCCAACGGCTCCTATGTTACATTTGGTGGAAATGGTGCCATTGGTCCGGGCGGCAACATTGGCTCCGTGAAGAACTCGGCTGGCTCTGGAGCATTTGACGCCACTTACCAAGATTACGATGGTGGCAAATCTATCCGTGTCTTGAATCCTTGCACAGATGATGACGATTTTAACTCCACCAATTGCCAGTGGTTCGACAACCCTGCGGTTCTATCCATGCAGAAAACGCGTTGGTATTCAGCAGCGGAAGCTTTGGGTGATGGAACGGTTGCTTTGATTGGTGGATTCGTCAACGGCGGTTATATCAACAGAAATACGCCAAACACTGACCCCGAGTTTGAAGGTGGTGCTGCTGAGCCCACGTACGAGTTCTACCCCGCAAATGGCCGCACAGCTCAAACCATGCAATTCATGATCAAAACTTCCGGTTTGAACTCCTATGCTCACACTTATCTCATGGCTTCCGGAAAGATGTTGGTTCAGGCTAATATCTCGACAAGTACGTATCTAGTTTCAATCCTCCAAGACAAAATTCGTTATTGACACGTCCTTAGTGCTCTGGGACCCGGATACCAACACTGAAACGGATCTTCCTGATATGCCTGGTGGTGTGGCTCGTGTCTACCCTGCTTCAGGTGCTGTTGCCATGCTTCCGCTCACCCCCGCTAACAACTACACCCCGACTGTCCTTTTCTGCGGTGGCACTGACATGCCTGACGATGCGTGGGGCAACTATTCATGGCCTATCATTGATACCTGGCTTTATCCTGCCTCAAAAGACTGTCAACGTCTTACCCCTGAGCCTCAGGACGGTTCAACGCCCGCCTATGTTCAGGATGACGACATGATAGAGGGACGCACCATGGGTCAGTTCATCATCCTCCCTACTGGAAAACTCCTGGTCGTCAACGGTGGTCTAAACGGTACTGCCGGATACTCTACTCAGACTGGTACAACCCTCTCGTACAGCCAGATGCCTTTTGGAATGTCCTTGGCCTCCGGTCCTGTAGGAACTCCAGCCTTGTACGATCCTGAGGCACAATCTGGTAGTCGATGGTCCAATGCCGGGTTCAGCACATCGGACATTCCTCGTTTATACCACTCCTCTGCACTTCTCCTTCCCGACGCTTCCGTTATGATTGCTGGGTCTAAT
>RCHF01000475.1:0-70859 GCA_003987895.1 Neonothopanus nambi | reverse complement strand
CTATATACCGCGCCTAGAAAAGACCAGAAAATGCCTACGTTCATTGGTAGTTTTACAGTCTTATCTTACTGCCTAGTTCAATGATATTCCGTTCTAGCATAAGAGGACATTGTTATTCTCACTGAGAGCCGAACCAAACAATTATCCTCGATATAATTTATCTCTCCATAGGATTAAGGGTAGGATACACATCGCCAGACAAGCGATACTATGAAACATACGAAAAGATTCGAAAACACGCAAAATGTATAGTAGAAAGACTAGAAAATTTGGTTCGTCGAGCAATAACATCAAGTCCATCCATGATCATGAGCATGAAAAATCTACAGCCCTAAAGTGTCCTCATTAGTTTGTCATCGATATCCTGTGTATCCATCATAGCCGGGTGGGCCACCTGCGCCGTACTGCCCTTGTTGACTTTGCTGCTGCTGCCCGCCCACTAGAGAGGCTCTCACTGCCGCATACGGATCCGCATATTGCATCGTCCGACTTACTTTCGGACCAAAGTCCTGTTCAGGTATAATAGGCGGACCCGTAGTCCGTGCGGGTGAGGCCGCAGCACCGAACCCAGAGGGCGCAGGGTCGTTGAACGCGCCGTACGCGTCTATACTTGGTCTCGATGCAGGGGGCACGTATCCCGACGAAGGCGTATAGGCAGAAGAACCGTAAGGTGTTGAACCTGTAGAAGCGCCGGAGTATCGGTTCGTGTCGGAGAAAGGGTTGCCCCCAGCAGCAGCAGCGGATGGCGGTATTGATGAGCTATTTTCAGGAGCGTTGACAGGAGAAATATGATGGTAATCATCGTCTTCGTCGTCTCCACCCTCTGCAGGGTGATATTCTTCATCAACAGGGTGTTGGAAGGGGGGATCGCGAGGCCCAAGGAGTTTGCCTTGTCGCCAGTTCATGATGAGGAGAATGAGTGAGGCAGCCCAGAAGACTAGTGCGAATCATGATCAGTCAAGATAAAAGTCAAGGCCAAAGTTACGAGACATACCGAATGCTAGCCATAGAAAAATCGCTGCAGCTTTCTTTGTGTTACACCATCCGGGAAGAGCATTCTTGAAGGCGTCGCCCTTGGACGCATGAGGATCATTATCGGCATTTTTACACCCTGCCTCAGTCCATGCCGAGATTGTCACGATGAATCTGAAGGAAAAAAGGTTTCAGCGCTTAATGCGCAAAATTGCGCGCAGCATCAAAACTCACGCAATCAACAAGCTGGCAGTTGAACCAGTGCCGGTGAGAATGAATCCGACACGAACTTCCTTCAATGCTCGCGCGAGTCGGACGAATTTGTCGTATTTTTCATACAGTACAGGGATCGTAAGCATGAATGTGGAAAGGAGGATGCCCATGATAGTAATGAAGAGAGTGAACCCAGAGAGTCCAGCTGAAAACGCGTGAATCATAGGAGACTCATAAGATAGATTCTAGACGTACATGGACCGACGCCCCACTTGGCTTGAAACGCAGCAACGCTAGCAAAACATGCCATGGCCAGGAAATTGAAGAATATTTGTGACGTATGGAACACGATAGCCGGTTTCGAAATAATCATCTGTCGAAAATAGGAAGCTTAATCAGCACAGTAATTGAGGCTGGCAAAAGCGTAAACGAAAAATGTGATGCATAAATGAAGAAGGGACCCGACACGGACCCAAAGCCACAACACCCACGCGACTGGCACGAACAGCAGAAAGATGAGCGTATTCGGATTGTCTGCCATGCACGCGGAGAGTCATTTACACCGCCTGCTTGTACCGCAAAAGAGATAGAGCAGACAGTAACGCGCACAGCGAAGTGGAAGGGACAAAGTCCAACATAGTTACGTAATCGCGGAGAAGTGAGGAAGATGACCGTGGAGTATGGTACAAGGTAAGTATGTAACACGGTTGGGTTGGGCCAGGGGTATTGATAGAAGGACATCCAAGCATCTTTGAGGGGATACTCACGTCATCCTCGAATCCAATCGCACCAGCGCTGCTAATTCCTCCAGCCCCTGCGAACGGTGTCGAAGTCGAGGCTCGTTTTGATGATTTTGGAGGAACCATCTTCAGTGCTGTCTCTTTTATACGGTCTAGGAAGTCCATGGGTGAACGAAGGGGTGCGGTGGAGTGAAGGATGTCAAGAGATGTCGCAGTCGAATGGAGTCGTTCCTATCGAGGCTTGGGTTCAAGGAGAAAGAGACAGAGGAGATGAGTGTAAGTAAGAGAGAGCAATTACATAGGAAATCCCGAAAACGGCAGTGTTGCACAGCCATCGCTACACCTTCCTTCCCGGAAATTCAAACGTGATATTCTACACAGCGTATGCCTGCAGCGCCAAACGCAGCAGATATACCTAATAACTTATTCAATAAATATAAATTCCAAAGTCCTAAGCTTGAGATACGTAGCGTAAAGTACGTAGAATAAGCATCACCGCAGTGAGGTTATACAAACAAAACATCATCCGCATTAACATTACTAGAACCCCAAGATATGCAAAACTCAGAAAATGGCGCGTACAAGACCGCCTCCAATAGCAGCACCTATCAAAGAAAAGAAACAGTTCATTAATCGTCTCACCACAACGAATACCGAGCAAACTAGACTCACCGGCACCTATAAAACAGAAGTAAGTAGCAATTTAGTCAGAAAACTCAGCACAGAACGTAACAAGATGATATTCGACGAACCGAATCCAACACCTCCCGCTGCGGAGTGAGCCATTGTATTTCCGTATTTACCAAATTTGCTCTTCTTCTGATCTTGACCAGCATCTTGTTGTAGCCCCACATTGTTCGTCCCTGCTCCTGGTGGCGGAGGGGCATTGACGCTTTGGTGTGCTGCTCCAAAAGGTTTATACACAGGCTTCTCCTTTGCACCACTGAAGGCAGGAGGTAGTGTACGACCGCCCGCTGTAGGAGCAGATGAAACTGGTGTAGCAGTAGAGGGTAGTTTCTCGACGTATGAAGACGGGAACAAAGCTTGACGACCGTTCACTCTGCCTGTCCACCAGTCACCGTTGGTTTCTTCGACAATCTCAATCATATCTCCGGCAGAGAATGACAAGTCGTCTGCGTCCTGATTACAAAATGTGAAGTGAACCGTTATAGTAACCAAGAAGTGTTAGATCACTCACAGCACCATCCTCATTGTACGCCCACAATGCTTTCGCCATTACAGGTTGCGGGGCGGCAGGTGCAGATGCTGTCCTTCTACCGAATGGCACTGCTGAAGGAGTAGGGACTGGCATGGCGGGTGCGCTTCCTGCATTTACACTAACGTTATTCAGCTTGCTCAGGAAAGCTGATGCATCTGATCTGGGGAGGTAGTTTTGAGAAACGAGAAACTCGACATTCTGTTCAATTTGAGAGACAACGTGAGCGAGAAGGGCTTCAGCTTGATGGTCGGAGGCAGTCATGGTGGTAACGATGCAAAAGCAGAATGTGATGAATATCAAACTTACCACTTCAAGTCGAAACTCCTGTAAGTGTATATACGTACACGTGATCTGCGTAATATGGCTGCTACCCTCATCACGTCCGTCCCCACCTTTGTCTCGCCAGAAGAGCACACAGCTCTCGTAGGCTCTACTCCTAATTCTTTCAATGATATACCACCAGTTTTACGCCACAAAGAAGACTCTGTATCCGTTTCTTTCGACCCTTCTCTCTATGGGTTCGTCGAAGACGACTGTAAGGAAGGGACGCTGTATGTCATTGATAGGTCAGTTGATCCAGCTCGATCGTCGTGCATATCTCAATTGGCTCGCTGTTTTAGCGTTCTTGTATTCATGTCAACAACCGGAAAAGGTTTTCAAATTGAATACCCATCGATTACACTCCATGCTGTCTCGCGAGGGAATACAAGCCCATCCATATATTGCCAGCTTGATGAAAGCGCTACTAAGGCTGCGGGCATGCAGGTGGACGGAAATGCCGGAGACAAACCCCCCGTGAATGGCAAGGTAGACGGAGAAGTCGGTCACGAAGACAAAAACGATGAAGATGACCAGCGGCAAGAAGTGGACTTGGACATGCGCGAGTTAAACATCATACCACGAAATATAGAAGCCCGTTCGTTCGTTATGTCTCTTTGTTTTCGCTCTCTATTGATGCTTAATTCTTCAGTTGAACCAATATTCGAAGCACTTTCCTTTTGCGCTTCCCTCCATCCAGATCCCCCTACTTCGGAGGATGAAGATGATCTAGAAGATGCATTTGCGGATGCATCTGGTGGCGAGTTTGAGGTTTTCACGGGATCAGAGGAGCAGGAACTCAGTGAAGTTGGGAGGGTGCGCAGTGATTTTGTCAACGATAATCGATACGCGCCGTACTAGCCTGATATCATTATAGGCAGCCCTCGCACACCTCGAGAGCATTATTTACGATCCTTTCGAAAAACGCGACAACGAAGAAGATGCTTCAGATGCTACCGTCGAAAAGCCGGGAGAGATGACAGAAGCCAAATAATACAGCGACAACACTGAAAGGACAGACAAAAAATGACTCTTCAAAAAGTGCTTGTTTCACTACGGTGTTGACATGATAAAAGTACATATATTTAAGTGTGTAACTAGAAATGCATGCGTAAAATTTACTGAAAGTCTGAAACCCATGAGCTACTCAACGCCGGTGAGGACGACACGCCTTCCCTCTCTTTACCCTTCCCAAGATTCAAATTTCCAAACAAGCCACCTGACTGTCCTTGTCCAAACGAACCCAGCCCCAATCCCAACCCTGCTGGCTTGGCCGGCGGAGTGGCAGGTGTCGATAGTGACGTTGAAGGAGCCGGTTTCATGATTTTATCAAAGCCAGGCAGCCCGGGCGAGGGTTTATGAAAAGTGGGCAGTGGCCCCCAGTCAAACGAACTCGCCGGCGGAGCTTCTCCACTCACCTCCGGCAACCCAGCGCCAATGATAGGGCTCTTCCTCAAAGGAACAGATCCGTGCGGCTTTCTCTGCGTCGCACCTCGTCGTCCAGCAGGAACGGGAGTAGATGGTTGGTGCTTATCTTCAGGGAAGGAGGGTGTATTCCAGTGCGTCCCGGTGGGTGGTGTGATCGGAGTACTGGACGTATTTCCGAACAAAGGACCTTGCATGATGGGTGTGTTGAACTGCAAGCCCTGTAAAGTCGGTATCATTGTAGATGCACTATTAGCTACCTGCACCTTCTCAGGTGTGCTGAATGCTACAGGAATCTTTTTCCCCGTGTCGATCAACTGCTTAGCTTTAGTGTTCAGCAATGGCTCTTTTCTAGTTTTGAGCAGCATTGTCTTCAGCTTGTGGGCAGAGCGTTCAGCGTTAAGAGCAGCTGCAGTGCTCACTGCAACGTCAGGCGTAATGATGGAAGGACGCGCGCGAGGAGTCGCAGGAGGGAGACGTGGGTCCCTGACACCTAGAGAGCGTGTTGACGAAACAGACGAGGACAGCGAATCTAGATCGAGTTTGGATACCCGTATAGTAAGTGCCTTGAGCTCGTCTGCTTGCTGTCGGAATGCGATGTCAATGTTTCGGTATGTTCGGTTAACAGTATCGAGAGACGGAGCCCTATCATAGGATTGACTGAGTGTATGGATCGATGAACGCAGGGCGGGACCCACCGTAACACAGGTCTACCTGAATTAAGCTCACTAAGTTTTTTCTTATGTGCTCGTAACTGATCCTCTAGCTGTCCTACGCGTGTTTGCAAGGTCTAATAGCAATAGAAATTCAGTAGGTTGATTGCGTGCCACTATCAGACGCATACCCGAATATTTCTTCTCAACTGTGTCTGATTCTCTAAATGTTCGGGGCCAAGTGTCCGCAACTTCAGCATCTTCGCGAATTCGTTATCACTTTTTGCTTTGTTGAATCGAGCGATTTCTTCCCTTCTTGCGCCGGCTAATGAATCAAAGTCAGCAGACAAGCAAAGAGACAGCGAGAGTTTGAGAACCTTTGATCATGTCCTTGCCGACCATGCTCAATGCCTCCTTCTGGATATCTGTGGCCATTCTGAGATTTTTGATATCTGGTTCGAATTGCTTCAAGACAATGCCAAACTGGACAGCATCGCAAAGGGTCCATTTCCTGTCGTCACTAAGGTCTTCCTTCCTCCGTGAAACGCCAGAAGACCTCGTCAAAGCTTCACGTTTCTTAGTAGTCAATTCAGCCACTTGACAGAGCTGCGCAGGAGGTAAGGGGCAGAGAATACGGTTAGCACTATATTACATAAGTGCAGTTTGGATGATACACTTACATCGTCTAGTTCCTTTGTGATTTGAGCAAACAGAATCGCACATTCCTTCCGCATGCCATCCTCTAAAGTCGAAATGGCAGGTTTAGCAGGAGAAGCGACAGGAGAAGCACCTCCCGATACACTGCCAAATGTACCACTTGGAAGGAATGTTGCAGGAGATGAGGGCGTTAGCTTCGGTGCCCCAAGGGGTGGTTTTGCAGTACTATCTGCATTACCGGGGGCAGGGATTCCAAAAGGTTTTCCGCCAACAAATCCACTAGTCAATGAAGGTGACGACATGGAAGATATACTAGACCTAGGAACAGTACTGTCACCAGTCGAACCAACAGGCTGTGATGTAGAGGTGGGGCTAAAGGGTTTACCGAACAAACTAGAGGTACCTGCCGGCGCGGACGGAGTGAGAAATCCAGTGGCAGGGGTGTTTGATAGCGGTGTACCCTGTCCAAAGAGAGATACAGGTGATTTCATTGGAGTCACTGATGAAGCTGGAGATACTGAAGGGGGATTTGTGGCAGAACCAAAGATGCTTGAAAGTGGAGGTGTTTTTGGCCTCTTGGTAAGAGAGGGTTTGGGCTCCTCCTCCTCAGTAACTGGCTTAACCTGTGATGGCAAGACACCGAAGGGTGGTTTTGGCGAAGCAGGACGAGGCTTGTTAGCAATGGTTGGCTTAGCTTCTTCAACGTCTTCCGCCTCGCCTTCGTCGTCTCCCGAAAAAGGCACACTAGCGAGGGGCGAGCTACGCGTGGGACGAGTATTAGGGCGGCCTAGACCAACGGGTATTGATGAAGGGGTGACAGGTGCAGGAGCTGGGATAGGAGCAGGAGAGGTTTTTGTGGGAGAGCCTGGAGGAGTAGTGCTTTCTTCCCGAATGGTAGACAATCGCGAAGAGTCGGATTCTTCCGAGACTGGAGAAGGCGAGACATTAACTTCTGGGACTTCTGCGTGAGGAGTGCTAGAGCGAGATCGAGGTTGTACATGAGATGGTTCCTGAAGCGAGTCAGGTCCTTCCTTCTTCTTCTTCTTCTTCTCCTCCTCACCTTCCTCCCTCTCCTCCTCCTCCTCCTCCTCTTCTTCCTCCTCTTCCTCTTCCTCCTCTTCCTCCTCTTCCTCTGTTCTTTCTTCAATTTCAGATAATCCTTCTTCCTCTACATCCGACTGAGAGTTGTAGCTTTCGGACAGAAATCCGCTGTCATTTTCATCTCCGTGGTGATCACTGTCTCCATCACCATCTTCATCAGAAGCTGGTACTGCCTCCTCGTCATTATTGACCTCCACCTGAGACACATCGACATAAGAACTGGCCTGCGAGGATAATGAGTCAAGTGAAGGCTGCGCTATTACGCCAGCGCGCCTATCAGGAGCAATACTTTCATCATTTTTCTCCTGTCCAAGCGAAGTTTGGCCAGGAGGTCGATCTGGTTTACCCAAAACGGAAGGTGTAGCCTTTGGTGTAGACAGCTCCGATTCCGACGATTTTGGAAGCGTCCCCAAAACAGGATCCTTGTCTAAGGCATCTTCCTTTCCTTTGTCACCCTCTTTCAGAAGTTCTCCGAACGATTTATTTGACCCTCCTAACCCTCCAAAGGCTGAATTTGAACCGCTGAAAGACATGAATGCTCCCGTTGGTGCTGATGCTTTCGTTGGTGTTGTGGTGGGGGTGGTGGACTCTGATGAGGACTTCGGAAGGCCAAAGCCAAAGCCGAGCTTTGATGTTGACCCAAATGTAGGTGTAGATGATGCAGACGAAGGGATGGTTGACTTTCCAGATGTAGTTGTCGAGGTCAAACTGCCAAATGCAGAAACTGTTGAAGCCTTGTCCTTGCTATTATTGAGAAAGGGGGAGGTGTTGGATATTGCGCTACCAAAAGCTCCAAAGCCTGCTGCAGGTTTAAACGAAGATTGCGAACTACCAAAAACGGAGGTTGCAGGCGAAGACAAGATGTCCCTAGCTGGGGATGAAGTTGGGTGTTCGGGTGGAGCTGTAGGGCTTGCAGATATTCCGGAATCAGGTGATGGTGTCCCTAGTGGTGTCGCGGACTTCAACGGGGTACTAGGCTCCTCCCGGTCGAAAGCTGAGCTTTGACTAAAAGCAGAATTACTGCCGAACACAGAACCACCGCTAGATGCAGCGGACGCGTTGGTTTGGGCAGGTTTCACTTCGCCGAGCGTAGCTGCTCCCCCGAACGGAGAGCTGGCTGAGGGGGCAGACAGCCCAAATACTCCAGAAGTTCCAGATTTCACGGTACCGAAAGGACGGTCACTTGACTCTGCTGGTTGGCCAAATACTGAAGGGCCAGTTGATGCAAATGCACTGAATGCACCTCCAGATGAAGCCGTGTTACCCAAGCCACTACCTTTTGCTCCAGAAGCATTCGTGCTCTCAGCACCGGAACCCGACGATGAATCCGTGCTAAAGACAGATTTCTCTGATGGCAATGTGCTACCAAATCCTGACGGGCCTTTGGCAAAGCTGGCGAAGCCACCTGACGCTGGTTTTGAGTCTGATCCAGTGTCTGAAGCGGGCAAGGTTGTTGTTGCCTTTCCAAAGGCCGAGAGCCCACCTTGAGAAAACGCACCGAAGCCGCCGCTACTCGGACCGCTAGTAGACTGCACAGGTCTCGCACCGAAACCTGATTGTCCAAACGCCGGCTGTCCAAAGGTTGTTTTCCCGAACGCTGGCTGCCCGAACGCAGACTGTCCAAATGCTGGCTTGGCCTGCTCTGTATTATTTGTACCTCCAAAAGTTGAGGGCAGGTCAGGTTTAGCACTGAAAGCTCCGCCACTAAATGCCGAGGCAGTGCTCTTATTACTTCCGAATGCACCCCCGTTGCCGAAAGCACTTGCACCAGAGCTACCGAAAGCTCCGAATCCAGTCGCAGGCTTTACTACGCTCCCGCTGCTTGACCCGAAGGTCGATTGAGGGGGAACTGATTGATTTGCTGGATGTTCAGGAGGTAATGGTAATGGAGCTGGGGAACCGAAGATTCCGCCTCCGCCAAATGCTGAAGATACTGGTTTTGAACTGGAACTGGTGCTTCCGCCAAGTGATAGATCTCCAAAGGCTGGCGTAGAATCCGACATAGATTCGTCACGCGTAACTTGAGGAGAAGATGTGTCACCAGCAGCCGAAGCGGAATTGAAGGTAGAGGATGTAGTGGAGGAAGGGGCTACAGACCCGAAGCCGCCCGTTCCAAACGGACTAGGCGAAGAGGAAGCAAATGCGTTGAAACCGCCTGAATTAGATGAAGATCCAAAGCCTGTTCGAGAGGCGGGAGTTTGGCCAAAACCTGTCTGACCAAATGGTGATTGACCAAATGCAGGAGTAGCTACCGACGTCCCGAATCCAGTCTGGCCAAAGGCTGAGGTGATATGGGGCTGCTGACTGTCAAAAGCAGACGAAGTGGTCGAGGCAGGTCCGAATACCGAGGGCGGGTTTGTTGACGTTTGACCACCAAATGCAGAAGGTCGTGATGGACTATCAGAGATAGTCTGGGGTTTTTGTGACTGACCGAACACCGATGCCGAAGTCCCAGCTGCAACCGTGTTTGCAGAGGTAATCGTAGCCCCACCAGCTACGCCTGCATAGCGCTTTCGTTCCGGGTGATCGACATACCAGCCTTGTATCGTCCCATCATTCAGATACGCGTATATAATAGGAAAACCCCCCTCTGCTTCATCGGTGTCTGTCAAATCAACCTCCAAAGATAGCAGGAATGTATCTTCAGACTCCTTGTCCAGCGGAATAGAGAGTGGATTCTCTTGTGACTGCTGATACCACTGATTCCCTACGTTTCCAATGATTTCAAGGTCGGTGCAAGAGAAGTCACCGACGACGACAAGAACTCTATTATCGTCATTATCATCATCCCATTTAGAAAGAATAACGACATATGAGCTCTGTCTCGTCCTGTCGGGGGCTTGAAACGAATGCTCAAGTCTTGTCCAACTCACTGGAGAGGTCCGTGTATCTGAATGTACGATGTGGTGAACCGGATCAGAGGTGCCGGAAGAAGAAGGGGCATAGCTCGTGCGGAAAGTATGACCTGGGGCAAGCCAGTTTAGCGACACAAGTTTGCCGTCTGTAGTAGGAGGAATCTGTCTCTGGGGAGAAGCTTTGTTGCCCAACGTGAATGTTAATATATCTCCAAGTTCAAGGCCAATTGCGAGCTGCTTTCCTTTGGGAGACCATGCGACTATAAAGTTGTCAGTCACTGTTCGTACTAAAAGCAAATATCAACGCACCTGCTACAGGTGTAGAATTGGCATCTCCTGCAGCCCAGCCACCGCGCGGCTCCAACTGATTATTGAGTAGCTGTACGGTACCATCTGCACGAAGTACTGCTATGAGTTCAGCGAGGTTCTGGTCCTCATGGCTGGGATTCGGGTGTATTTGAATAATGGGACTCGAAGATGTCTCCAAGACCTTCAATGGTGCGACTTCGTTCGTTCCAGAAGACAATACAGTCGAAGTATCATAAGAGACAATCTGCCCGGACTTGAATCCGACGATAAGACGCGTGTCGTTGCAGGCAAAAGTAATGTAATTGGGTTCAGATGTCGAGAACGGAATCGTGCGCTGTGGTATGAACGCTGAACTCCCGTTGGCCTCTTTCATGGCTTTACGTAGGTCGTTTATAGGAGAAAGAATAATACCTAGATAACATTATAAGATGAATGAAAATATGTTGGAAAAAGACAAAGATCACCGAAGGAACCAGTGTTCTGAATAGCAGCAAACCATCCTCTACTATTTGAGACCGCAAGATTTCGATACACAAATGCTGGATCCGTACTCAGATACTGAGAAGAGAGCGAAATGCGATTCTTTTTATTCAATTGACGAAAGACTGGGTACTGTGAACGCGATTCAAGTTCACGACTGCTATATGAAAATTCTGGGACGTACATTGACACCTTCCGCCAGACATTCTTTCGCAGTTGATTCAACGTTGACTTGTGGTTGAGCTGGCCGAACCAACCGCGTTAAGTCGCTCATCCTCGTGGGTGGTAGAAAGACAGAGGATAGAGTTGCAAGGCATCTATGTCAGTGCTCGTGACCGCTCGGTGCCGGCCAAAGCTGCCGCGACAAAGGCAGGTGAATTGGATTCTCGTATAACTCATTTATCCATAAATCAAGAGAGCCTCTGCGCACTTTGAAAGTTCTGCAGGAGGCTGCACGTTGCTATAAATCCATTACATGATGTTATACATACATATAGATATATATATAGTGATGACACTTGCTAAGATGAGATACACATACGAAAGCAACAATGCGAGACAAAGGGATAGCGAACAATCTAGGAGACTAATAAGACGTATTTCGTGCCAGAAAATCAAACGATCGTAGGTTAACGCTTTCCAATGCGCCTTGAAGAAACAGCGATTCTTGAAGCCTTTTCGGTGCCCTTAACTCTTGACACCAGCCTATTCTCATCGTCCTCTGCATCACTTCGTCCAGGAGGATCTTGCAAGCGCTTGTATCTTTCTGTACCGTTTTCCGCCAGTGAATGGCTGTTATCACATTCCTCCTCGGCACCCTGGACATATCCTGGGCCCATGTACACAGGAGGTCCTCCAGCGCCGCCATGAGCAAGGAAGCCTTTCTGGTTCTTCATTCCAACTCCCGTTAACACACCGCTGTCCAAATCCTCGTCTGATGGCTCTTCGCCTTCAGCTTCTGCCTGCATAGACCGTTTGTCAGCTATGCGCAGCTCTTCGTCGAGAGTGGGGCGACGTCTCCCTCGCACTTTTGAGGGTGCTGAGGACGAATCGTGCGGTTGAGAAGTGATTGTGGAGGATGAGTTAGCTTTCTTTGGGCGAGCCTGTGAGGTAGCTTTGCGCTTGGAAGTATATCCTGCCGGAGGAGTTCTTGTCGAAAGCTCGCGTGACGGAGACCCATCGAGATCGGGTGACGTGAAATTTAAAGAAAGTGGATCTTCGTTGTCAGAATCGCTGCGCCGGGGATACGGTGGAGTGGACGGTACGATACGAAGAGGAACGGAACGTGCAGGAGGACGCGGTCGATTGGGAGAGAGGGTGGGTAATGGAGATCCGGGTGGTCGTTTGGAAAACGCGTCCGAGACTTTTCGATATGGCGTTGCTGGCCGTTGAGCAGCTAAGAACTTTGAAGAACCGCGATCCCGAGAGTCATCGTCCATCTCGACGTCGACGTCAATAATTTCAGGGATTTCTGATCGTGTTCGTTGACTGAATGCAAGTGGCTCCTTATGCTCATCACTATCCACCAGAGCAACAGGAGGTGTCGAGGGAGGGAAATCATCTGTATCAGGACTTGTCTCTCCCCGCTCAACGTCGTTGTCTGAGCACAAGGAAGGCGTGGCGACGGGCAAAATGGCGCTGGGCGCCCATGCTCGACTTGGAAAGGAGGTCCCCGGGGGCAATATATAGGAGGTGGACGCGGGAACAGTACTGTCCGAACGGGTGTTGGACTTGGAAGTAGATGTAGATGCAAAACTTGAATCTGATGAAGAAGCGAGCGAACGACGTTTAGTGAGCTTCTCTGTAAAAGAAAAACATGTGAGTCTACAATGTTAGACTGGCACCACAGTTCCTTACCCAGTTCATGGCGGATGTCATACGAGTCGCTATCGGTTCTCTTCCTTTTATTCCCATTAGGTTCGTCACTGCCCGCGCGCAAGTCTTTCGAGGAAATACTGGACGACAAAGTTGGCACAGACGTAGATGAGACCGAAGACGAGTACATCGATCTCTGCAAGGTAGAATTCTCGAGGTTGAAAGAGTCATCCCGCTCAAGAATGTTTACCCCTGTACTCAATCGACTAGAATCACCTGAACCTCTACTGCTCGTGTCCGCTATACCTATGCTGGAACGGTTGGAACCTAAAGACGTAGCACTGGATACCTTGCGTAGACGCACAGTCTTCATCTCATTTAAGAATGCTGCCATCTTGTCGGCCGTAATACCTACAGTCGGCTGACCTTTCCGATGGAGCGGATTGATAGGAGCCTCTACAGGTGTAGGCGCATGTTTGAGTGCCGCTCGCGCACTTGCGAAGGGCGCGGGGCATTCAGTAACCGGGGCGCGAATGATCGTCCCTACTGGCGGCGGCGGAGGAGGAGGAGGAGGGGGGATAGAAAACAATGGTGTTGGGTGCCTAGCAGGCCTTTTTGATAATTCCTCCTTCAGTCGAGCAACCTCTTCCTCGAGCATCCTAATTCTTTCCTTGTCTCGTTCTTTCTCACCTCGAACTTCCTCGCTCTCGCCTTTATCTCGCTCCCATCTTCGTTGATTTCTTCGGTGTTCTTCTTTGGCTTCAACCAGCTCGCGCTGTTTCCCCTTCATTCGTATTTCTCCAGAGGTATCGCCGTCATTAATATGAAGGGGATATTCTTCCACCCGGACCTGCCGTCTACCAACAAGAGGAGGAGGCATGAGAATGCTATCGCGGTCATTACCCTCATCATCACTATCAACAGTAACGGGGTTGGCTTTTGCTTTGCCTTTGGAGAGAGCTTTGTGTGGTGAGGGTGACGGGAGAAGGATGGAGGGGTCTGCATCATCGACGCTGGTTTGAAAGCGGCCCACAGCATCTCTCACAGAAGGAACTAAAGGTTTCCGAAAAGAGGAAGTCTCAGGGGTATCAAGACGGTGACGAGAAGGTCCGGGTTTGTTCGAGTCGGGAACAGAATCGAAATGAACATGTTGATCGTTGTCACCAGCCTCAGTGGGAACCATAGACGGGGAACGAGGGAAAAGGGATCCTGGCATTGTGATAGACGACTTGCTCTGCACGGCTTTCGGTAGGGGCGGGGGCGAAGGCGAAGGCGAGGGGCTGGATCGAGAGAAAGCTAGATAGGCAATAAGAACATAGCATGATAAGAGAACAGAACGAAGACGTACCATTTGCAACCCTCGGCGAAAGAAGAGACTCGGAACTATGCTTCCGAGATCTCTGCACTATCCTCCTACCTGCTTGAGCTTCACGGTCGGAACGCGACAGGGAATCGCGCCGAGATCCGTCTGTGTGTTGGTCAAGATATGTGTCGAAACCCTCTACACTTGCCCTCATGTCTCGGGCACCCCTCCCTGAAGTTTCCAGGCTATCCAGCGAGCGTCTGGTATATTCATGGCTAGATTGTCTTCCCTGTCCACGATGTTCCCCGTTATCGTTGTACTCCTCTATTGACGAGCAATCATCTCTGTCCTTTTTCCTACGCTTTCCAGACCGTTCCGCGGAGGTTCTGGTAGATTTGACGCGTGAATGTGATGTACGGCCGGTGTTCTATCAACAGTCGCGTCTCGAACATAAAAATTGAGGGTAAAAACTAATAAGATAAAACTCACTACAGTGATGACCCCGCCGGTGGCATTAGTAATGAACGAGCCGACTTCATCAGCTACGTAGTTGAAGACGCCAGAAAAAATACTGTTCGAGGCGGGGGGTCGTTTCTCTGCCATGCAGGTTGAAGGCAAGTTGGGTTAAATTTAAGGTAGAAGCTTTTGCCAAACAAAAGCACAAATCTCTCTTTACTTACGCACTTCCATGATTGGCCTTCCACCAGCGCAAGTTCTTGATCAGCTAACAGACGATAGCAGAGTTGCTCTGACTCGTCTACACAAACACGGTTTTGACAGTACGGACCTGTTAGTTGCTTCAGTTTCTTGCTCTTGCTGTTTCGGACTCGCTCACAATGACCCCAGTTCAGCTCACCTGCCTTCCCGTCTTGCTGCTGTACTGGTTTTATTATATGAACAAGCTGGTCATCTAAGAGTTCTTCTTACTACTCGCTCCAAGAGTCTTCGCTCTCATCCTGGTCAAACTGCTTTTCCCGGTGGACGAGCCGACCCCGAGGATAAAGACTCCATTGCCACCGCTGTAACAAGCCTCTACTTATGTGTAAGGAACTAGGTCCTTCGGCTAACTCATTTCTAGTTTCGCGAGGCGCACGAAGAAGTCTCACTTCCTCTCAATTCACCTTCAATCTATACAATTTGTTCTCTTGAGCCTCATCTTTCTCAATGGGGCATCGTCGTGACTCCGGTGGTCGCATTCCTAGTTGATAATGCAGTCCTAGATACACTCAAACGAAACGAAGGCGAAGTCGAGTGTATTTTCAATCACCCGCTTGAGGCAATACTGGATCCGTCTATCGTCAAGAACGAACCCCTAGTTCCCAAAGGTTCAGAGGATTGGCCCTATGAAGACGACTTATATGTGTGTTCGTTCTTATCTCGGTCTCTAGTTAGTACTGATATCAGTTTAGGATTGGAGCGATAGAATATATCCCAGTTTAAACAACACTCCCTATCGCATGCACCGTTTTCGGAGCACTGCATCTCCTGTTAAAGGCTTAACATCGGACGTACTAGTGCGTGTATATGATTTGTTTTGTGTACCTTCTCATGTTACCTCCTGATTAGATAAATGTGGCCAGCAAAGCATACGAGAAACCGCCAATTTTCGAACGTTTTGCACAAGGGCAGATCCGCGGTTTTTCTGCTATCAGTGAAGCGATACTGAAGGCACAGACTACACAAACCAATAGCAGCAACCACTGAATACCTTCAACTTGCCATAGACGTAGATACCTTACACTTTGCGTAGACTAATCATTAGATAACTTGGAACCAAGTGATACTGTCGAATTGGTCACAATGATGAATATATGAGCATGGGCAGTAAGTCCCGCGAAGTTAGTCCCATAATCAGCTCAAATCGCTTAGAAGGTTCGGTATGACTGTCCTATTATTTCTATACAAAGATACAAAAGTGGGGGTCGACTCGAGGAATCGAGTGCAATGGAAATACAAAGAAATCATAGCATATATATTGACGGGGCGTGTACAGGCCTTTCCCAGGACTAGAATGATAGTATGCAAATTTCAGCAGAGGAATAGTCTCTTACGTTCTGTTTCAGACCTGTATATATTGTAGATGTATGTAGGGTTGTCGTATCTTCTTACCTAAAAGATTGCATTGATTATGCCGCTACCGACGGCGGAGCCTTCAAACCGCAAATTTCAGCCTCCAAAAGAGTAAGAAACAAGAAAGACTGACCAGCTCCGAAGCCCACACCGCCTGCGGCAGAGTGGGCAAGCTAGAAAAGCCATTCAATATCAAATCATCATGGAAATAATACAAAGACATACCGTATTTCCTAACCCACCAAATTTACTATGTTTCTTCGGCGGCTCGGCCGCAACAGGCGCTGGCGGAGCAGAAGCAGGTGCTGGCGGAGGAGCAGCATAAGGAGAATAAGACGGATTTGGAGGTGGAGGTCCCTGATATCCAACGGGAGGTCCAGGCGGCGGCGCATAAACAGGAGCATAGTTCGGCGCATATGAGGGATATGGGGCCGCTGGAGCAGGACCGACGGGAGGTGGCTTGTCGAGAGGACGAGGAGAAGGTGTTGGTCGCGGAGGAAGAGACATAGGTGGTAGCTTCTCTACATAATTCGAAGGAAATAGACCCTCTCGCCCGTTGTACCTGCCCGTCCACCAATCCGCGTTCGTTTCTTGTACTATCTCGATGATATCCCCTGCATGGAAGATAAGATCTTGCGGGTCCTATGTTGATCGTGAGCGGAGCAGGTCAACGCTAGAGCTCGTACCATACAAATCACTGTACTTACCTGTCCGTCCTCATTGTAACCCCACAGCGCTTTCGCGCGCACAGCATCCGGAGTGGGTCCAGAGTAGTCTCGAGGGCCTGACGGAAAGCCAGTCGGTGAGGGAGCTCGAGGACTTGGAGGAGTAATGAGAAGATTGGACGTTCGGCTAGTCAAAGCGGCTACAGGATCTGGAATGCCAGCGGGGGGAAGTCGGTCAAGAATCTCTCGACCAGAGGTTGGGGAAATTTGGTTCTGAGAAATGAGAAAGTCTATATTTTGCCTTGTCTGCGCAATGACGTGTTCGAGAAATGCAGATCCGTTTATTGGTGACATAGCAGTGTAGTATTAAGCAAGGGTTGCAGTGCTTTGTGGAAGCTAAGCTGAAGCTCTTATATGTACTTACTCGGTGGCGGTAACAGATCGGATAATTCACCGTGCCACATTTACAAATTTGCCTTAGTCATAACTTACATGAGTATCGATCTCTCAATCCTCGAGCAGCACTAAGAGGTTATACATGCAAGTACTTTTATCATCTTCTATAGATACAGAAAGCAGATACTAGAAATATACAGTCGATTGACTGTATTAAATACAACCACCTAGGTTTCAAAAAGGCGAAATATATTCCTCAAATCGCCAGTGTGACAGTGTCCTTGGACCTGCTACTGGAGAGGGTTTCAAACCCTCCATTATTCTAGATGGCGTACGAGCACAGTGAGTATAGGAACATCCGACCAGGAAGCCTGATTATGTATACGTACTTTGTTCAGCCCTTGCAGCGACAGTGACTCTTGAGGAAGGTCTTCAGGATCTTCTGTGCGTTCGCGAGTACCCACTGACGTCTAGTGTGTTATGTGAGCATTATCAATTGAGCAAAGGATAAATCTACTTACGACTCGACTGTTGGACTGCTGATTTCTGTTCCAGGCTGACATGCCGGTCCGTATGTCACTCAGCTGGAAGCTCAAGTTTACTATGCCGCCGAATTCTTCTCGTAAATCCTTGCGCGAATTCAAGCTGGCGAGATGGTTAGCAGCTCCATAGGCGACATACTCATGACAGGAGCTTACCCAACCATCAATGTGTTTGAGTAGACTGGTGCAGTCAGCAAATAGTTACTTCGTACTAAGAGTTGCAATCACCTTTGCTGAGACAAATATATACTGCCAACCAAACGACTAGACACAGTGTAAACACGTAAGACTGTTTCCAAGGTCTCGCGGATGCTTACGATTTCCTGGCATGGTTTGAAACTGGGAAATCTGGTCAGAGAAAAGATAAAGATTGATGCCAATGGGACCCACAGTGATGACAACGGCAACAGCTATAACACTATGGTGCAATGTTCCGTAAAGTCGATCGAGTAGTCTAAGGAACAAGTTCCTCACCTGCTAAACAGGCCGGTCTCTGCGTGTGAGCAGAATTTCAGCAGTTATCAAATATGATGATGGATTTAACATACGGATTGTCCACCATATCAAACGATCAAGTAGTTTCATCGTGCTATACATGAACTGTATAAGTGGCTAGCCTGTGAATTACAAGAGGTAATTACGAACCTCGGTAGCGCGTGCAATCGCTCCTTGTACATCCTGAGAACCAGTATTCCGGCGATAGTTACATCAATGAAGGCCCCCAAGGCGAATGTCGCAGTGAGTAACCGTCCCCATTTTCTCGTGAATTCGGTGGCTGTTTGTGTAGTCACCGCAGCGACTGCAATGACATAGCTGGGCACGATGCGTCCGAGGGATAGAGCCCACAAGATTATAGGGATGTACAAAGACTTTAGAAATAACCGGACACGGTTTATATAAAATACCTGGCAGAGAACAAATGAATAAAGTTGACAACGGCTTAAGCCATGAAGTTCACCTGGACGACGGTAGTAATTGGAGCTGCGAGCGCTGGAGTGACCCCGATTGTTTTTGGGACAGTCAGCAACTTCTCCGGATGTCCGTATAATGTGATGGTGGCATCGTATATGCCTATACACGAACAGACTGTGAGCGCGAGTTCAAGGAACCTTAAGAATACTAGAGTCAGTCCGATGTATGAGTTAAGCCATTAAGCAACATATACCAAACGAAGATGACCTATCGGCGGTGAATAGTTTATTCAATACAATAGCGAGCGGGCGAATGAACCAGATAGACTGACTAGAATATGAAGTATCCTGGAGTCTTTGGGGTATAGTTTGAAGTACAAGTACACCTGTACTGTCACCATCCCAAAGAAAAACGTGGCAAGTAGAATTCCTGCAAGCAAGGCTCCGAGAAAAGGACCCGGTTGAAAGACTGCAAGCGCGGCAGCTTGATCTGAAGGGATACTAATGGTCGATGTGGTATACGAGCTTAGCGTCATCGAGGCGACTGAGGAGCCACCACCTAAGAGTACGACGGGAAGAAATAGTGCTTCATTACGGCTCTGTCGCTGCTGTTTATAAAAGAGTTTCACATCCTCGGAGCTGTGGAGGCCTAGGGCTCGTATTTTGAGTCTGAGTGAGACATTGCCCGAGATGTCGTGGAAAATCGGCCAATGGAATATAGGGGCCTGTTTCAACAGTTGCAGACAGACATTCTGAATGTTTGGTATGTAGGACTTGGTAGACGATAGAAAGACTAGGATACCCACACATGTATGTATGTATACAATTGTTTGTCGGTTAGCTACATAGTTTTGTCTCTGACTCTCACTCTCAGTATATCGAGGAGTGCATGTCTCTCCTGTTCAAAAATCTTCGCGTTCATCAGATTTTTGGTGCCAATACCGATGTCGGGAAGACAATTCTCACAACTGCTCTCGTTCGTGCCTCCGCTGCGAGGAATAACGCCGTCTTTTATTTGAAGCCTGTCAGCACAGGCCCTCCTGAGGCTGCGGACGATGGGTCAGCCTTTTCCACACGTACTTCTCGCTATACGTCCTAATTCAGGAGATTTAGGCATATACAGCGATATACTGCTCGTTGGAAAGAACGCATTTCAACGGAGTGTCTGTATCGATATCAAGAGCCTGTCAGTCCACATCTTGCAGTCAAATTAGCCAATGCGGGTTCGAATCTAACGTCAGAAGGCCAGAATAAAGTCAGTAATCAGTTTATACTCATTTTCAGTTCAAGATAGCTAAGTTGAGCGTAGATTCCTTCAAACAATACCTTCGTCAATACTATCGCTACTCACATCCGGAGTTGTGCACAGAGATCCTATGGTAGTTCTCATATGTACGTCGAGACTGCTGGAGGTGAGAATTAACGTTTTTCTAGTGAGGCTTCTTGGCTCTTGTTACTTGAGTTATAGAACTGATCCTCAGCTTGAAAAGGTGTCCACAGTCCTACGCTTTCTGGAGTTACTCAAGTTGAAGGCTACCGTCCACTGTTCCTTCCGACGATCCTGATTGGTGATTCAAAATTGGGCGGTATATCCACCACTATCTCTTCGTACGAAGCACTCGTTCTCCGGGGTTACAGTATAGACTCGATCCTTTTATTTCGTGACAACTATTACCGGAACTGGGAATACCTCAAAGAGTACTTCGCGGATCGCGGAATTTCTCTCTTCTCTGTAGATCCACCTCCGGAACAGCTCGCAGATTCTGCAGAGAATCAATTATCCACAAGCAGCTACTATGATTCGCTACTGGGTAGTGTCGACATTCAAGAAGCATTACAGCGGTTAGATACGTGCCACCAACAGCGGATCGATGAACTGCGTTCTATGCCTGGTCGGACGTTGGATACAGTCTGGTGGCCTTTCGTGCAACATGGATCAGTCAAGGAAGAGAAGGATGTAACTATCATAGACAGCGCTTATTCGGATTTCTTCAGCATCACTGCCTCACCTAACGACTTGACAAATCAAGGGTCTCTCCTGGAACCTCAATTTGATGGGTCTGCGTCATGGTGGACTCAAACATTCGGGCATACCAACACCGCACTTACTCTAGCGGCTGCCAGAGCCGCTGGACGTTATGGACACGTCATGTTCCCAAGGGCTTCACATCTTCCTGCCTTGAAACTCGCTGAATATCTTGTACACGAGGGACCTGGGAAGGGTTGGGCTTCACGGGCGTTCTTCTCGGACGATGGCTCAACTGGAATGGAGATCGCTCTAAAAATGGCACTACGTGCATTCTCGAAGAGGTCTGGGCATCCGCTCAGTAGAGAGGACCAAAAGTCGTTAGGTGTCTTAGGATTGAAAGGCAGCTATCATGGCGACACAATCGGTGCTATGGACGCTTGCGAAGAGGGTAATGGTGTTTATACATGCGAGTGGCATAACGCAAGAGGCTTTTGGCTTGACCCCCCTTCCGTTTCCATACGAGATGGGAAGGTATGGGTGCACGTCCCTGCTAACTCAGCCAGCAAGGAGCCTTTGATGGTCGAGATGAAGTCTCTATTGTGGACTTACGATGTGAAGAGTCGAATCAGTACTCCACTTTACACACATTACACAGAGTACATTACTGCAGTTCTCGCGAAGCTCGAGCAACAAGGGCGAAAACTGGGTGCACTGGTACTCGAACCACTGGTTTTAGGAGCTGGAGGCATGGTCTTTGTCGACCCTCTTTTCCAGCGCGCGCTCATCGACGTCGTACGCGGATCTGATGCAAATCCAGGCTCTTCGTGGTCTGGTCTGCCTGTAATTTTCGACGAGGTGTTCGTAGGGTTATACCGTCTCGGCGTAGAGACGACCTCATCTGTTCTGGGTGTCGCCCCTGATATATCTGTTTATGCCAAAGTCCTCACAGGCGGCCTAATTCCTCTCGCCGCTACTCTCGCTTCGAAATCAATATTCGAAGCATTCTATAGCGAAAACAAAGCCGACGCTTTGCTACATGGACATTCATATACTGCCCATGCTATCGGGTGTGAGGTCGCGAATGAAACGCTGCGGCTGATAAAGAAAGTTGTTTCGAGTTCTACTCATCTACAAGCCAGGGAAAACTGGGAAATGTATGACTGGAATGAACAACTACAGCGAGGAGAGCGGGGTCCGCAGAGTAATTCAGCTTCGGTATGGAGCCTATGGCATCCTGATTTTCTCACCGCTATTTCGAAGTTCGGCTCGGTTGAAGAGGTTATGGCTCTTGGAACTGTGTTGGCGATCAAGCTTAAAGACGATAATGCAGGTATGTAGAGGCAACCTACTTAGTTATTCTTTTGCATCGAAGAGCTTACATGATTCTGGACAGGATATGTATCACGCTCCGCTGAATCTGTCTTCCAGCCGATCCTGTCTGTGAAGAATACCGACAAATTGACGACTTCTCCCGGAGGCGCTCCTTACGGTGTGCATTTCCGGACACTTGGAAATGTTGCGTACTTCATAACGAGTCTCAATACCGATTTGCAAACGGTGGGAGAACTCGAGGATAAGATATTCGAGGCACTTGGGAAGTTCTGAGAGTAAGGATCAAAAGTTGGGTATATAGATTTAGTTGAATGTAAAAGTAATTCAAGACCTGTATAAATGATTTGAGACTCGCAGTGCAGATATCCTGTTTGTGCTCTCCAAGCCGTATACACTGTATATAGTGATCAGCGTTAAACGTTAGACGTTAAGCGCCCTATCACACCACTTTCGTCTAGCTTTTGTCCTACTACTACGGTTTCCTAGCTGCCACTTGGCGCTGGCCATTATGGACAAGGATAACAGAGACGACTTCACATTTGCTAAACTTTCCGATCTCAAGTTGCCAGTCACCATTAGAATGTATTTATCACCTTATCTTCCTCTCAAAACCCCTCAGTTCACCCAGTACAATGCCGCAGATCCCAATTAGAAGGAAATCGGCAGCCAAGGTCCTTTACTGAGCTATTAGACAATCCAGAACTCAAGTTTCACGGAGCACAGTCATCGTAAGCCTTTCTAACCCCTCATACTGGTTTCGCAATAACCTCAGAGCTCAAGGGCCCTCTCAGATCTCTATGTTACTTGTCAACTCATTGCGGACAACAAACCTTTGACGATCCCGTTTCGTACATCCTTCAAAGCCTTCAAAAATACGTATATGTGCGCCCAGTCAACTGAGATATCTGTGGAGATGGGGGGACTTACATGTTCATTGTTAGCTGGAACGAGTGGATCACGTTCCCGGTTCGATATTGCGACCTTCCTCTCAGTGCACAGGTTACATTCACTGTATGGGACATCGCCGGTCCACGCGCTGCATTACCAGTCGGAGGAACGACGTTTCGTTTGTTTGGAAAGAAATGGTACGTCCTGCTTGTCGTCTTATCTTCAAAGCACGGTCTCAATTATGACAAAGGACTCTACGTCGCGGCAAACATCGTTTGCTAATATGGCCTGGAGTAGAGGCTGACGGCTCTGTTGAATCAACCACTCCAAGTAAGCTAGGCGTTAGGGATGAAATGGGGCGTTTGGAGAAGGCGAGTCACATCCTTTCACAATGCAATCGACCGAGATGCTGAAGAACACGTACAGCTCGTCAAAAAGTACGAACGAGGGGATCTACCTAAGTCTGATTGGCTTGATAAGATGACCTTCCGCAAGATGGAAGAAATTCATGCAGTGCGTCGCTGTTTTCATTTCGCTGAACACGACAAGCTGAAGATGCTCCATTGTGTGATTACATCGACAGCGTGAAGCTCAGAAATCTGAAAACCTTTTTCTTTACATAGACCTGCCTCGATTTGACTTCCCTGTCATATTTAGTGAACCAGTAAGCACCTTCCCTGCTCTTCATAACACCTGGAACTAACTGCACGAACACCAGGAAACTCCTAGCCTTCCATCAACATCCACTCTTCCCCCTCAACCCCCTCAGACCCCAATTGCTCCTACAATGTCGTTTACGGCAGATTCACATCTGTGGAGTGTGCTTGATCCTGAGGTTGCTCGTGAAAATCCTGTGGAGGACAAGCATCGACGGCTAGTCCGGAGTCATCGCAGTGGACCATATGATCGGGAACTCAAACCTAACGCGAAAGACAGAGACAATATCGGGGTAAGGAACTAGTCATTCTGCTCGTGTTGGGAATGTGCGTTGATAGATTGTTACAGGAAATTCTTAACTACGCTCCTAGTCAACCTCTGAGTCCCGAAGAGAAGGACTTAATATGGAAATTCCGTTTTTACCTTGCTCGAGACAAG
Organism: Neonothopanus nambi; assembly: GCA_003987895.1. Classification (NCBI taxonomy): domain Eukaryota; kingdom Fungi; phylum Basidiomycota; class Agaricomycetes; order Agaricales; family Omphalotaceae; genus Neonothopanus; species Neonothopanus nambi. The sequence goes on along the minus strand of RCHF01000475.1, from coordinate 46,931 downwards.
CGCGGCTTGACGAAGTTCCTCAAGGCCGTTACATGGCGAGATCCTTCGGAAGTTAAACAGGCTGTTGAAGAACTGCTCCCTCAATGGACGGAAATCGATACGGACGATGCACTTGAACTCCTCGGCCCTGGCACAGTGGATTCTAGAGTTAGGGCGTTCGCAGTCAGACAATTGGCAAGGGCTGATGACGAGGTGCATCAATTTCTTCTCCTTCAGAGATCATACCATTGAACATGAGCATTTAGGAGCTATTGCTGTATCTTCTGCAACTAGTACAAGCATTGAAGTTTGAAAGTGCTGCCTCTGACCAGCGCTCTTCGCGATCTGCTGCAAATGCAATATCGTACGACGACAGTGGTTTATCCGACTTCCTAATCACTCGGGGAGTGCAAAATCATGTCCTGGGAAATAGATTATATTGGTACCTCATGGTCGAGGTTGCATTGGAAGACAAAGTAATTTCCAAGATGTATGGGCGAGTGGTTTTCAAATTCATGAACAAGGTTCTCGAGGTAAATCTCTTGCGTTCTTAAGCTACTTCCTGTGTTCATTGACTCTCTCTCACAAGTCTGAAAACGGGTCAGAACGACGCGAGCTATTGCGACGACAAGGGCAACTGGTTGAGACATTAGCAAAGCGGGCCAAGGAACTGCGCACATCTAAGGATTCAAGCATCAAGAAAAAAGAGAGATTACAGGCCATATTAGCAGATTCTAAGAATAATCTCAACTCTATGCCGCCACTGCCTTTGCCCCTCAATGCGCGCATCGAAGTTACCGGTATCATTCCAGAGAAATCTTCAGTCTTCAAGTCCAATCTTTATCCTCTTCTTCTATACTTCCAGTGCTCCGATGGCTCTGAATTCCCGGTGATCTTCAAGGACGGAGATGATATGCGGCAAGATCAGCTCGTAATACAGCTATTCACCCTAATGGATCGGCTGCTTCGCCAGGAGAATTTGGACTTGAAATTGAGTCCTTATGATGTGTTAGCAACTGGCCCATTGCAAGGGATGGCGCAATTCATACCGAGCAAGACGATAGCTGCCATCGTCAGTGACCACGGAAACGTGTTGCAATACCTAAGGGCGAACTATCCTGATGAAGGTAGTGTCGGAACGTCTGGGATTGAGCCGAGCGTCATAGACACTTTTGTCCGGAGCTGCGGTGAGCCTCTTCCCTTTTGAAGCGTGTTGCTTGTATTGATTCGTGTAGCTGGTTACTGTGTTGTCACATACCTACTGGGTGTAGGAGACCGACACTTGGATAATCTACTTGTTGCCCCCGACGGTGAGTATGCGATATAGGTTTTGGCTTTTGGCTTGCCAGTATTCAATCCCGGACTAGGTCATTTCTTCCACGTTGACTTCGGGTATATCCTCGGACGTGATCCCAAGCCATTTCCGCCAGCTGTGAAGGTCTGCAAGGAAATGGTTGATGGGATGGGAGGTGCCAACTCTCCGCATTACGCACGGTTCAAGAATTTTTGCTTTACGGCCTTTACCATTCTGCGAAAGAGTGCAAACCTCATTTTGAACTTGGTTGCACTTATGGTGGATGCGAACATTCCTGACATCAAGCATCGAGATGTCCATGAGCAAATTCAGGAGAAATTTCGACTAGATTTGACAGAAGAGGAAGCTATCAAGCATTTCGAGGCATTGCTGAATGAGACTTCATATTTCACCGTTATGTTAGATAGAATTCATGACTTTGCTCAGCAATACTGGCGTACTTAATGCCATATCGATACCACTGTAATAACATGTAGGATAAATTGCGATTTCAATGACATTAATAGTAATACGACAACTTAGGCATGCAAGATGTTTCTACATTCAACTACTGTCCCGGTGCAGCAACAAGTAAGCAACAATCAAGAAAGTACAAGATCATATGTAAGGAATGATTCAAAAAGTCAGTCTCGATGCATATACTGGTGCGCCCAAGGCGCGATCTGATGCTCCGCCTCCAAGATCGTGATTCCACACGCAGCAAAATGCCTGGCGACGTCCTCTTCTGTAGTCATACCAGTAGAACCATTAGCTTGATAAGGGATGTACTTTGGAAATGGCGCAATTTGTAAAGCGAGTTCAGAAACAAGTTGGGCGTATCTGCCCGGCGTGGTAAAAATCGACAACACCGCAAGGGTGAATTCAGTCCGAGTCGTAGAAGGACAGTTTACCGGCCGAAGCCTAGCAAAGATACGGTGCGCTTTGACATCGGACAGATTGGGATCCCCGTTTTCGTCTGCGCGCACTCCACGAGGCCAAGAGGTTCTGTAAATGCGAAGGTATTGCCACCAGGTTTCTGGCGGGTCATCAGCTCTAGGATTGATAATGCCACCAGTCGTGACAGGCGGACGGAAAGTGTGGCGCTGAATTCGGCTGCTTGAAGGCTGCGGTGGCCCAACCACAGGGTTTCGCCAGCGTGACAAGACGAATCGCATCCCAAATGTCTTCTCCTCAGYKGGGGTGGCGTGTGCTTCCGTGCAGAGCTGTTTCACCTTCGATAAGGCCTGCTCGTCACCTGTATGCGCTGCGTGGAAGAGTTGGTTCAACTGCTGTTCGACTCTGGGGTGGAAGGAATGGGTATCATAGTAGAGCTGAGAGATCACTGTGTTGGCCGGCCTAGTTGCTGTGGGAGACACAAGCGGAAGACGAGGAGGTTGAGAGGATAATGAAGGTTGAGCGTGAGATGAAGCAACGAGTGCGTAGCTCGCAGGAGGGGAGGATTTTCGATCGTCTCGGACTCTAGAACCAGGCTCACTGGTGGACACGACATCTGTGTGCACGCTACCAGAGCTAGCAGGTCGAGTGGTTGGAGTCGACACCTCACCACTGCGCAGAATTTGCTCGATCGACTTGAGCTTCATCGTGATTTCTCCTTCGCGCGCCACTCGCTCACGGTGCCGTCCCTCGGCAACACCGTCATGAAAATCTTTATCGTAGCGGCTGTGATATTCTTGTAACGCGTGCTGGAAACCATTTGTCGGAGAGCTCCTGTAAGCTCTAATGTGGGCAACAAAAGCGTTGCAAGTCGGACAATCCGCTGTTGGGGCATGAGTGATTCCGTACAACGGATGAACTTCCCAGGCATCGGGGCCGCTATCCCTGTCAGACGTAGAAAGAGTGGGAGATCTTGAGGACATGGTTTGGGGAATTGGGTGGTGATCATCCTCACATCAGAGTATTTATTATTTAAGAACGCGCGACGCGAGGTGAAGACAAAGCCGCAGCGCCACATTAGTACCGCGGACAACTGTACTTCATTTCCATGTTAGTCTTGCGTGTGACTCACTCAAAAAACATACAATCTCACACTTCTCACGCTATCTCCCACTTCAAAAAAATTTCGAATCCTCAAAATGGAGGATCATTTTTGGTATACGTCTGTACATAAAAAAGGTAATGCTATGCGCGATTCTAATCCGACCCAGATTTGTAGTCGGGTCGCAGTGACCTCACGACTTTGCCTAAAATAAAGGAAAAAAGACGAGTCACATCAGAATAATTATGCGAGCACGAATCATTAGGAAAAGCGACGCACCTGCTCGCCAAATCTCCTGGTTGTTGATGACCTCAAGTTCCTTAGCAAGGTCTTCACGATACGTCTTTCGGCCGTTGAATTCGAGAGACTTGCGAGTTTCGGTACCGTTTCGGACGCTCTCATAGAGCTGTTCAAAGATCGGCACATTGGCTTTTTCAAAGATAGGCGCCCAATCAAGGGCACCACGACGGGCAGTCGTGGAGCATGCATTATACATGTAGTCCATTCTATATTGGATCATAGATGAGTCAGTTTAATGTGGAAGAGAAGTGAGTACAGCTTTTTACCCTTTTTGTCCAATCAAGGGGTATAACGATTGAGTGGCTTCTTCGACGGTCTCGTTGAAGGCTTCCGATGGGGTGTGACCATTCTTGCGGAGAACCTGATACTGAGCAAGGAAAAGACCCTCTATAGAAATGTTCAGAACTGTATGAATTGAAACAATCAATTGGACTTACGAATAGCGCCCATGAGCTGCAGGAAAGACCGCGGAATAACAAAATGTTGAGATGATCAGTTAATTAAATATTAACATGAGTTCGGGATCTATACATACCACACCACGTTCACCGTACAAGTCGGAGTACACTTCCTTCTCGAAAGTAGTATCGTACATGTATCCGGAACCGATACCAACACCGAGGGCAATAGCCTTTTCCTTGGCCTTGCCAGTTACGTCTTGCCAGACGGCGACACTGGAGTTAATGCCACGTCCCTCCTTGAAGAGGGTGCGAACGGTTCGGCCGGAGCCCTTTGGCGCGACGAGAATAACATCAACGTCGGGAGGAGGAACAACGTGGGTGTCGTCCTTGTAAACGACGGAGAAACCATGCGAGAAGTAAAGTGTTTTGCCTTTTGTAATGAGAGGGGCAACCTCGGGCCATGTTTGGGATTGGGCAGCATCAGAAAGGAGATTCATGATAATGGTACCCTTCTTGATGGCTTCGTCAATGGGGAAAAGAGTCTCTCCGGGAACCTTAGAGACAAGATAAAGTTAAGCTCGCGCTTGGGTAAGGAAAAACATTTCATTTACCCAACCATCCTCGATAGCCTGCTTCCAGCTCTCACCATCCTTTCGGACACCTACTATGACGTTGAGACCATTGTCCCGGGCATTCAAGCCCTGTCCATGTCCCTGAGAGCCATAGCCAATTAGAGCAAGGGTGTCATTTTTGAAGTAATCCTGGAGTTTAGCCAAAGGCCAGTCGCTTCGTTCGTAGACAACTTCTTTAGTACCGGCGAAGTCAAGTGTCTTGATGCCACGAGCTCCCTATTAGAAAAGGGAAAGGAACAACCAAGTTGAGAATGACACGCAAGTTTTTTTTTTCTTTGAAAAATAGGAAAACATACCTCAATGGAAGATCTCTGTGCAGATTTTGCGGCAGCTGCTTTTGCCAATAGAGAATACGAAGCAGCTTGAGGTTTGATGGAGCTCAAAGCACGCGGTGCACGACGTGAAGCGGCACGGAGAGCTTGAGAAGCAGAACGAGATGCGAAGGAGGCCATGGGTAAAGAAAGGAGGAAAGCTGGTTTCAAAAATTTCGAATCGAGGAGTCATAAACCTTTTACGGCTTCGGCCGACATTTTTCGGTTCAATGGCCGATAAAACCGATGCCGTCGACTTGAGTGAAATAATATACGATCCATGATTCGCTTTCGGGGTATCTGAGATTGTCAATCTTCAACGTCTCTCTCGACAATTCGTTCGATGCTACCGCGCCTGGGGCAACCTTACAGGCACCTTTCTGCGAGATTTCTCGCGACAGTAGTCTCCAATAGACCCCACATTCCTCAGACTATCATCGAAAAGGTTGTACAAAAATATGCTGTTGGGCTTCCAGAAGGCAAGGTCGTCAAAGCAGGCGACTATGTCATGATACGACCAGAACATGTCATGACTCACGACAATACTGGTCCAGTCATTAGCAAGTCTGCATTTCCCTGCTTATTGCACGGTACAATTGACTCAATGTTTCCCTACATTTATTTAGATTCAAATCAATTGGGGCTACAAAAGTATACAATCCCTCTCAGCCAGTCTTCACTTTAGATCACGACGTGCAGAACAAGTCACCCAAAAACCTCGCAAAATATGCTGGCATCGAGGACTTTGCCCGTCGGAATAATATCGACTTCTACCCGGCAGGGAGAGGTATCGGTCACCAGGTTCTTGTCGAAGAAGGATATGCCTTTCCTCATACTTTGACTGTTGCCAGCGACAGTCATAGTAACATGTACGGGGGTGTTGGTTGTGTTGGTACCCCCATTGTTCGAACAGATGCTGCAGCGCTTTGGGCTACTGGGAAGACATGGTGGCAGGTGCCGAGGATGATCAAGGTTGAACTGAAAGGAAAGCTCGCCCCTGGAGTCACCGGAAAGGATGTCATCGTCGCCCTTTGTGGATCTTTCAACCATGACGAGGTGCTAAATGCAGCAATCGAGTTCACCGGTGAAGGAATTCCTTCATTGCCGGTAGACGATCGTCTTACAATCGCGAATATGACCACGGAATGGGGTGCTCTTGCTGGCGTCTTCCCAGTCGACGATACGTTGCTCAAATGGTACGACCAAATACTCAAAAAGCTCGAATTCCGTACATTTGCCTCCTCGTCATCTATCCCTCCTCCCCCCGAGCATCCTCGTATCAACCGACAACGTCTCGAGGCTCTCCGCACATCCAGCTTAACATCCGATCCTGACGCCGAGTACGCCTCACACCTCATATTTGACCTCTCCACGCTTGTGCCCCACATTTCCGGCCCCAACAGCGTCAAAGTCTCAACACCTCTTCCCGTTCTCGAGCAGCAACACATCGAGATCCAAAAAGCGTACCTTGTCAGCTGCACCAACTCACGAGTATCTGACCTCGCTGCTGCTGCCGCCGTGCTCAAAGGCCACAAAGTATCACCCAACGTCGAGTTTTACGTTGCAGCAGCTAGCTCTGCTGTGCAGCAAGAATCRGAGCGTCTGGGAGATTGGGAAACCCTCGTTCTTGCTGGAGCCAAAGTCCTCCCTGCGGGATGTGGTCCTTGTATTGGACTCGGTACGGGACTGCTCGAAGAGGGTCAGACGGGTATCAGCGCTACCAATCGTAATTATAAGGGTCGTATGGGCCACCCCAAAGCTCTGGCTTATCTCGCTAGTCCTGCTGTTGTAGCGGCAAGTGCGATAAAGGGTTACATCTGTGGTCCAGCTTCGCTTGACCCTTCTCTCCTACCTAAAACCATTAACCCAGTTTTTACCGTATCAAACGACGCGTCCAAAGCCACCTCTTCACCTTCTACATCCCAATCGGATCCTCTCCTCCCCGGATTCCCATCGACATTCAGCGGTAGTCTTCTCTTCGTCCCACAAGACAACGTCAGCACAGACGCAATTTACCCTGGAAAATACACTTATCAAGACGACATGACGCTCGCTCAACAGGCCGAGGTGGTAATGGAGAACTACGACCCCAGTTTCGCTGCTCTAGTCTCTGAGCTGAACAGCTCTGCTCCACCTCCATCCGGTACTGAATTGACGAAAAGAGGAGTGATTCTTGTCTCGGGGTACAACTTTGGTACCGGGTCCTCACGCGAACAAGCCGCTACTGCGCTTAAAGCATCCGGTATACCCGTCGTCGTAGCAGGTTCCTTCGGTGACATTTTTAAACGAAATGCGATTAATAACGGGTTGGTGTGTCTTGAGTGTCCGGAACTCGTCAAAGACCTCACGGAGAAGTACGCGAAGGATAGAAAGMGMGGTGCAGGGGCTAAAGATGGCAGTCTGACTGTGAATGATTCACTGTYGATTGATGTGAGGATGCAGCAGGGGGAGATGGTGGTTAGTCATTCGCTTGATCGAGTCGAGCCGAAGACGTACAAATTTAGGTCGGTCGGTGCGAGTGTGCAGGAACTTTGGCTTTGTGGAGGGCTTGAAGGGTTTATTTTAAAGGAAATCCGAGGATCAGTGTAGCTTCCGAAAATGTGATGAGTAAAAGTATATCAGGATTATCAACATAATGTATCAGTTTTCACTCGCAGATGAAAAAAACGAGTCTTTGGCGGTACCTAATGATACAGATGGTGTAGAATACAGAAAAGAGACATAGTGCAGCTGGTGAGTTTTTTGTGAGATGGACATGAAAATATGAGGATGAAGGGGGAAAGGACCGCCTAAGACTAAGAAACTCGGTGTATCTCAGAGATAACGACTCCATACACTTCTATCACCGCTCTCTATCGTCGACTCACGCACAGGGTCCTCCGCAAACTTTTCGCTCAAAACGGCCAATTTGGAGCGATACTCGTCTATACCGATATACGCACCGCACATGCGTCGCTTACCGTTAAACGCTGAACGGCCATGTAAAACACGGTGATTGTTAATGACTGAGGAAAACGTAAGAAACACGCATAGTTTGGAAATAGCAAACGACGAACCGACTGCAGTACCTGGGGTAAGCTGTACCCAATACTCTGAATCCGGGCTAGTAAGAAAGCTGTTCCACATCCGTATTGCGTGATACCTATAAACTTTCAGTCACTCGTCGACATTATCAAACGTGGGCAATACGAACCAGTCTTCCACCAAACGCCCCTCTAAATGTCTCATCACACTCCTGTCATCGTTATTCCATCTCACCTGAATCAACTCTCCTGTGGCAGGATCACTTCTCAGTACAGGATACCCCGTCTCCGGACTAGGTCTGTACAACGACTCTGATTCACCCGCTGCGTGTGCGGGTACGGGAATATGCGTAAGAAGGGAATAAACATCCGGGTGTAGCTCTTTCAAAATAGATGCTACATAAAAACCGTCTACCAGGAGGGTGGCTCCGCCTGAACCGTCGGTGTGAGAGAGTAGATGGAAGAGTTGTAGACCACTAGGATCAGTCTAGAGGAAAGTTGAGAAGCATTCACATCGGAAGTCGGGACGGAACGACATACGAAGTAGGTGTTGTCGGTATGTGCGGCTAGAGCCATTGACGTGTACGCTGTATCTCCCTTTGATAGATCAGACGTAAATTCCCAGAACTTTCCATCTGTTGTCAAAATTAGACATATGGAAGCAGAAGTAAAGACGGTGTTTACATTGTGTTTCGCGGATGAAGCCTATTCTTTCTGATAGTTTCTCAGTGGCTTCAACTGTCGGGGGAACGCCGGTAACGAATGAGAAACCAAATTGGTCCTGAAACAAAGTTTAGCTACGGCTCTTCCGCCGCAAAAGAGAACATACGATGTTCTTTAGCCATTTATATAACCCGTAACCATCTGCTTGGATAACATCTTCGTACTTGACAGTGGGAGGTGATTGCTCAATTTTAGAACCCCACAAGATTTTTCTGATATAAAAGGAGGACGTTAAGGACATTGAAAATCGTGTAAGGATATGGGATAGCCACTCTGTGGATGAATCAGATGAGCGCAAAGGAGGGTCATAAGAGTTTTGTCGAAGCCATGACCAGGGATATAGGGATACATGGGGCGAAGTTGAGGGCCCTGGGACAATATGTTAGGGGTACTAGATGGTGATAGAAGAGTCGAGACGTACATGTCACCTCTAGACCGTCGATCTTTGATTCCACATGAAGTGGTCGGATATCTGCCGGGATCTGGCAGGTATGTGAGTCGAAGAAGAAGGTCGGGAGAGGCTATCCGAACTTGCCTCAAAAGTGTTCACAAGTCGTTGTTTGGTCACTGAATGGAAACACGCGGAGCACCGACAGTGGTCTCGTAGCCATAGATGGTGACTATTGGAGAGGCATGGTTGAGGAGGTATATCCTTCTTGTGGGTCAAGATACGTACAACCGTGACCATGTGCGAGTATCCCAGCCTATGGCAACTCTCTTATCGTCCATGCTAGAGATAGGGAGGTCGTCCGTTGGAGGGACCACTTGGATTGAAGGCTGATGTTCATGAGGTATAGAAGGAGGTCGTAATGCAGCAGCAGAGGCAGCAGCTCGTGAAAGAGAGCCCTGGAAGGGTGGTATCTAGAAAGTGCGTCATGTTATGAATGAACGTTGGTAAGAATGAAGAGGTACATACTAATATGCTACGCCTAGCTAGCTGCGTCCTGAAGCTATTCTTGAAAGGCCGAGCAGCCTTTGCGGCGTTGCTGAGAGTACGAGGCCTCAGCATGGCGTCTGAGGAGAGGCAAGAAAATTGGATCACGTGTTCAACGAATAGGGCTCGGGCTCCGATTTCGCGGCCTTCTGGGCACTGCAGTCTCAGACTGACACCGAGAAAATTTTGGATTGAATTGGGTTGTAAGTATGTGTGTATGTACGTATGTATTACACCCTGAAACGATTCAGTTCACCTTCCCGCCATTACCTTCTGGAGAAAGACGTCTGATGAAACATTTATAAGTCTACCCCACATTCTTACCCCAGACTCTCTCAGGACTCTCACCCACCATGTTTCGCCATTCGACATGCCATTCAAGAGCTTTGAAAGCTCCTCGTTCAACAACTCTCGCCGTGAACCTCGTTTCTTGTTCACGACGTCAGTTTTCTGCTAAACCCTCGGATGAACCCCTAGGGCTTAGTGTTGAAGACGGCTACGGCTTTTGTCGAATTCAAGCTGGCGATACCTTGGGACCTAAAAATCGGTTTTCGGTCAAACGGAAACTCGGGTGGGGAATGTACTCCAGCACCTGGCTTGCGAGGGATCAAACGTGAGTTTTTCGCTAGTTTTTTTATTCCAAACTTGACCTTTTTTCTCGCAGGAATGAGAAGGATGTCGCAGTGAAAGTACTCACAGGTTTCGCAACAAGACTAGTCAACGAGGGCATTACCCCTGAGCTAGACGTCTTGCGCAGGTTGACCTTAGCATCCCCAGGAAAACCTAGCCTCAGTCACTGCCTCTCCCTCCATTCGCACTTCCTCCATCCTGGTCAGGTTGAAACCGGTCCTCACCTTTGCCTCGTTACGGATGTCTTTGCCGGCGACGTAGAACACCTCAAGCGAGCCATTGCACGTAATGGCTTTCCCTTGTCTCTTGCTAAGCGAATCCTTTTCCATACTCTAAAGGGTCTCGCTACCATGCACAAGCAGGGCATCGTGCATACTGACCTTAAACACGACAACATCCTGTTTGACAGGGGTTCGTCCGACTGGACCTCCATCTCTGCAAAGGATCCGCTCCCCATCCCCTCCGTCTCCGAGCTCCTTGATCGGAACTATGTTATCTCTGATTTTGGAAACGGTAGGCACACACATATACACTATGCGTCACCATGAGCTAATTTTCAACATCATTTTAGCTCAATTCATCGGCGACCCTACAGCTGATGAGATCACCGCAGAAGCTCTGAGAGCGCCCGAGACTCTTCTACGTGGGCCCTGGAATGAGAAAGTTGACATTTGGACGTTTGGATGCTTGGTAAATTCTCCCTTGTGACCATAGCTTTCCGCAGAAACTGACATCATCCAAGGTATTCGAATTTCTCTCAGGTCGTCAGCTGTTCAAAAGACGATCATATTCTGAACATTCCCTCGACACCGTGGCCAGTCATCTCTGGCGCATGATGTGTTTCACAGATGAGAAGTTCTTACCTGAGCAGCTCAAAGTCAGCAGTCTCGCTGCAAACTATTTTGACAGCTCCTGTCAGTTCTCATCATGTTACCATTACAACCCTGATGATTCTCACCCACCCCCAATAGGTGAACTAAAATCTCGCCCTCCTCTTTTCAGTCACTCTCTTTTCAAGATCTTGTCCAACTTTGGCGTTATGGACCAAGAGCAGCTACACAAGTCTGCCGCGTTCATGCAACGTTGCCTCCGTCTTGACCCTAACAACAGAGCGACTGCAGAGGAACTCTTACAGGATCCCTTCTGGGAGGGTGTCCCCGCGTAATATCCAAGTATAGATAACATTAGAGATCCAAGCTAGATTTTTTTTCTTCAAGGTAATCGCGCTTCGTATTGGGCATTTGGTCGTAGAATTTCTTGGGACTGCATTTCTATCTTCATTTCTAGATCCTTTCTTCTTTCTCTTTTCCTCCGGTTTTACAGATGGTTTGGGATAAAACCTACCTGATATCATTATTTGTCTCGTTCTCTCCTCTTCCATCTCTATTCTTGGGGGATTTGTGTGCGATACTATTTTATTACTTCCTTTTCGCCCGGACTCTCGGGTCTTGGGAATGGAATTTTGGGCTGTTGTTTATTTTTTCACTTTCTTCCTTCGTCTTCTCTTTCGACTGATCCTTGGGTTGTACATTTGGGAAAATTGGGCATTGCCTTTGAATCTTATTCTTCGCTCGCTTCTTTTTCTTGCAATCTCTCGGTTGGGCCTATTTTGGGGATATTTTCTTTTGATTTTTTGGAGGATTTTATGACACTGGGTAGACGCGTTTTTGGGTATACGGTATGTAGGTAGAGTTAATGAAAATTATGAAAATAACATGTTTTGTGATGATACGACGTGGTTTCTTGTCTCCTTTGCGTCGTCATGAATACAAAAGCCTATTGTATGTCTCCAAGTAAGCCTTTATATGTTTTTCTGGGCCGATATAAGGGGATACAGTAGTTAGCCGATCGGTCACATCCTTCGACAGCCTACAGGAGACGCGATCGCACAAAGCATTGTTCTCCTAACAGAGCGTCTTTGTTGACGACAAGAGATGGGTGTATAAAAGGATTTGTTCTGTTCGCTTTACACAGCTCTCAGCTTCGACTCTACAACTTTCAATTTCCTGTCATGAGCGAGCTCACTGCAGCTCACAAACGAAACACTGGCACTGTCGCTGGCTCGATGGGACCTGATTTACTCTCTACACTGCCGCTGGATATCCTAGGTGAAATCATTTCGCAGTTCGACAGTATTAGGGACACGTATAATTTCAGCTTGACCGTGAGTTCGCCATTCGTACATACTCAAAGGCGTTGATGACATTCTCTTTCTAGTCCAGAACCATCCACCAAGCCATCCAACCCTATCTCTACGCCTCTATCGAGCTCCTAACTACTACAACATGCCTTGATCGCGTCCGATTTCTCATCTCACGTCCTGAGCTCGGACGATACGTCAAGGAACTCGTCCTTCGACCGAGCTATCTCAAGATTGCATCAAAGAAACGTATTGTGGGTGAAGAGGAACTTGCGCGTGCAGTAGAATTGCTTGCGCCTAATCTTTGTGCGTTGGAGAGATTCGTTTGGGATGGACTTGAAGTTCCGGAGAGTTTTTTGTGGTCGAGTTTGAGGAATAGGTATGTGTAATCACCTGTTCGAATGATGTTCTATGGCATGGCACTGAAGGAATTTGTCAAATAGTTGTCCTAGACTGAAGAGTATTGCCGTGAATCTGGGGTGCAAGGATGTCGATCCAGAGAGCGAGGTAGTTGAAGCTAATCCTTTTCTTTGTTGTTTCATTCACTGAACTATCCTGTCAGCTATTTGCCTTTAGTGATCTTACAAGTTTCTCGCTTACCACGGAACTTCGTTTCGAAGAATATACTCGAGCCCGTATGGTATCCTTCATCTCAAGAGCAAACTTTATGTTAACCAAAACCCTCTCAGACCAATCATATTTCAACCGCGCCGAGGAACTACCCCTAGCCCTGTGGAACATGTTAATCAACCGTTCACCGCGTCTCCAAACCCTCGTCTTAGGTCACCGGGGATCAACTCTCCACTCGCGACGTGTTCTCGACGTACTCCCCCTTGCCCAGGCCCGCTGGTCCAACCTCCAATCTCTCACCATCGAAAACGCCTCACTCTACCCCGTCTTTGATTTCGATAAACGCGCTAACGCAATTATCTTGTTTAATGATTTCATATCGGCTCATCCTACTCTACGTCATCTGCATTTACAAGGCTTCCACGACTCAGTTATGTATCTCGAAAACTCATCTTTGGTTTCTCGTGGTTCCGCACTTCCACCCGCGTTGGATTTATATCGACCTTGTTACAATATCCAAGAGCTAGCTCTCACTGGCGAGGGATACTGCGGGTTTTATTTCCAGCTCTTCAATCGTTACCTCGATACGCTTCCCAATCTGAAGAAATTCTCCCTGTGGATTGATTTTTCAAAGAACAATAGCCTGGACCAAGCTACGGACTACTGCCATACAACTGTTCTGACGAATTTGCTCTGTCGATGCCCCAGATTGAATGATCTTACAGTGATGTGTTCTACAAAAGAAAAGGAAACATTCCAACTGGTATGTGTCAACAAAACATTCTTGATAGAATCTTTGCTCAGCATCTTTTTGAATGATAACAGCAAGCTTTCGCAAAAGTCCTAGAAAACAATCTTCCCCATCTCAAACGTCTAGAACTCTGGAAGTGCCACAAATCTGGTGACGACCCATTGAAGACCGCCGCGATCAAGTTCGCGCAGACGAAACCCGGTCTACAGAAAATCGTCATTCGTTCTGTGCTCGGTCAGTGGCGCAGAATTACGCACCGCATGCGGATTTTACAGACCGGGGTCTATTGCATCAATCATAATGAGGGCAAACCTGTCTCGATGTCTGTGAATGAACGAGGTGGGGAGGTGTTATCGCGTATGCTCACGCGGAGGTATCAGCAGCGGATTGAACCTAAGAAAGAGGTTGAACAGAGACGAGCAAAGTCATCGTGGAGATGGTCGATCAAGTGATTGTCGAGACTCACTCGAAGATGCTAGAAGTTAGACAAGTAATCGGGGCACGAACCAGCATCAACGCCAATATTGTATCTTCTATGTAGCATTTTGTACGTTACTGCCTTCAACTTAATGTTGTATTCATATGTACAGTTTTTTCATTTTTATGATTGAATCGAGTGTTCCACGCGTTACGATACGTGCTGTACTAGGCCGAGCGCCTCACAGGCTCAAGCGGCTTTTTTATGTAGGTCATAAACCGGCTCAAAAGGTCGAAAGCTCCTGAGTACTTAGATCATGGAGATACGAACCAAGAGTTATAGCAAGGGCTGAGGCTCCCTGCCCTTACTCGGGCTCGGCTTCGGACTCTCAGTAGCCTTATCCCCAGTCGCAGAAACTTTCCTCGGCCTGCACCTCATGCCAGAGAAGAGGCTATACTCTAGCCAGTAGGAACTGAACGAAAAAGAAAAAGCGAGAGTACTAGAGGCTCGAGTAACTGGGACAAGTTGGAAGCTAGTTTTTGGTTAAAGCCAACTGTGTAGGTGCATCCGAGTAAACTAGATGTCGATGAGCTGATAGATAGGAGGCCAACGCTATCGGCCTTTGTGGGAGGTTGGACGAATGGAAGCACTCGGGAAACGGTATAAGAGAAGAGCAAAAGGGAGGGCAAGAATATTAATCCATACATCAGAAGCAGAAAAGGGGGCTTACTCTCAAAAGACAAAGTCAAACTCATTTGACATTTACGATGCTCCGGGGTGTCGATGTTCAAGCTCAAGTTCGAGTTGAGTAATAAAATTAGAGCTTGTTGTACAGGTCGCGTATGGAGTATACACATTTACGCACTCTCCGGCCATTCCAACAACTCTCTAATAAACACCCCCGTATTCTGCGCCCTCATCAACGCCTCCCCGACAAGCACAGCATTAACCCCCTGTTCCTTATACACCCTCACATCTGCCGGGCCTGAAATCCCACTAAGTGCACAAAATAGTACCTCCCGATCTTTCACCATATCGACCAACCTGCTCGTAGTTCCCATATCCACATGAAAATCATGTAGATTGCGGTTGTTTACCCCGATGACTTTTGCACCCAGCTCCAGGGCACGAGACATTTCTGACGCGTTGTTGACTTCGACGAGGGGCTCCATGCCGAGGGAGWRGGWGTASGWGCGGTCAGGCGCTCAGGCTGGAGCATGGCAACGATGAGAAGGACAGTATCGGCGCCATGTAAACGCGCCTCCGCGATTTGATACCTTATCCAAAGCTTGAATACCTGTAAAACATGTGTTCCCATTTCACTTACTCATCAAAAATAAACTCCTTCCTCAACACTGCAGGTCGATCCTCCATCCCCTCAATCGCAATCCTAACAAGCCTCATATCCTCCAAGGACCCTTTGAACCATGTCGGCTCCGTGAGCACCGAAATAACTGATGTACCAGCCGCAGCATATTTCCTCGCCTGCTCAGCCGGATTGGTCTTCATAGCGATCTCACCCTTGGACGGACTGGCGCGCTTGATCTCTGCCATCAGCGATAGCGATGGACTTGCGGTCAAGCTGGAGGGGTTACGCTTGAGACGCTGGACAAGTGAGATCTGTTTTGGTGCGAGACCCATGGAAAGATAGGTCTTTAAGTCTTCCGGACTCGTCCCTGGCGTAGCCTTTGCGAGCTCGACGTCTTTTTGGCGTTGGGCATAGATTTTTTCAAGGATAGTAGGTGGTTTGGTGGTAGCCATATTGATGATGGTAGGGGATAAAAAGATTTCCTTCTTGTCATCATGGGCGTTCAGGTAAAGTATAGAGTATCGGAGTTGGATTTGGTAAGGATGCCGAAACTTAACTTCAAACCATGTCCAATGGCCCCCAATTCACGTTGAACAACGGGTTATCTATGCCAGCTGTAGGCATTGGGTTCGTGTGCTCGCATCACACTCGAGTACACTCCTGCTCACCTCATCGTCCTATGTAGATGCTGGATGGGACGCGTCGGTGACAGCCAGGAGGTGACAGACATGGTCAAGTCAGCTCTACGATTAGGCTATCGACACGTCGACACGGCTTCCAACTACGGTACGATTATCTACACGGATGCTACTCCCTTGATTATCATTATTCTTCATCAGGGAATGAACGTTCGGTGGGCAAAGCCATCCGAGAATCGGGAGTTCCCCGGAATGAGATATTTCTGACGACGAAACTCTCGTTCGTACCATGCTGTATGGCTGATAGGAGACAGCGTACAAATAACTGCCCTACAGGAGCGAAGATCACGGACGAGTCGACCAAGCTCTCTCTCAGAGCTTAGAGAAGCTCGGCGTTGATTATGTGGACCTTTACTTGATGCATTGGCCCCAAGCGATCACGGGCACAGGTCAGTCAGTACATATCTGAGAATGAACTCGGCAATTCTTATTCCGAGCTCTATAAGTATAGGGATCACACTGAGGCCAGATGAAAGCCCAACGTTTGTAGAGACATGGAAGATGATGGAGGGACTCGTGGTGTCAGGTATAGTGCATGTGCTCTACATCCGGAGGAGAGCTACTTAAAAAATGCCGGCAGGGAAAGCGAAGAGCATTGGTGTGTCCAACTTTAGCGTCAAGACCCTGGAAGCTTTGTTAGAACAGGCTTCAGTGATACCCGCTACTAATCAAGTGGAGCTACACCCGTGCCTCCCTCAACATGATTTGCTCTCGTACTGCAAAGCGAAAAACATTCTCCTCACGGCATACTCGCCTGTGGGGAAGCACAAATTTGCTTCCGATGAAGATGTGACGAGGATCGCCGAACGTAAGGGGGTCTCGGTTGCTCAGATATTGCTGAGTTGGGGTGTGCAGCGAGGGACAGCTGTGATACCAAAGACGACGCATGAGGAACGGCTAAAGGAGAACCTGGCGCTGGTTGAACTGGATAAGTCGGACATGGAAATCCTCGACAGGTTGCACTCGAAGGATGGAATGCATCGGAGTGTGTGTGGGTTCCACTCCTCTGAACTAGGCGGATCGTGCTTTGGTTGGAGTTATGATACGCTTGGATGGAACATGGTTGAGGGAGGCATTGTAGGGAGTTGAAACTCTGTGTAATTCTCTGGAAATAGCTAAATCGGTCGCAACCGAGAAAGAACTGATCTCCATGGAGCAAGTAATTGCCTCGTTGCCGTAAAGACTCGAGCTTCTGGCTTCATGTTTCCATTCCTTCGTATAAAGGGTAATATGAACCCTTACCGTCTCTCATGCCTTTCCCTCAAGATGAGGTCCGTTTTTTCGTGTTTTCTGCCATCCGTTGAGTACTAACAGTTTTTCAAGGCCAAGCTCGTGTCCATCTTCATACAAACGTTTCTCTACGGGGCATACACCATAATCTTCGCCCTCACTCTATGGGTCCTCATTTATCAACGTCCCGCAGGCCAAAACCTCAACCGACTCATGCTCGGTATCTCCATCACCATGTTTACTCTAGCTACAATGGTACTCCGCCTTTCACTCCAACACTTCATTTCTATTTACCTCCTTCCAGCACATAGGCGTAAACTTCACCCGCATCTTCAAAGCCTTTATAACATTCCGCGACGAACCAGGCGGCCCAGCGGCCTACTTCAACCTCCTGTCCAACTTTACACAGATTTTCGGGAGCACCATCTACGTCGCTCAAACACTTGTAGGCGACAGCGTCGTGGTAAGCATCTCTTGATTCGTTTCGTGTGCAACGTTATGTAATGACCACTTGCAGCTTATGAGATGTTACTTTGTCTGGGGAAGACAACTGTATATTGTCGCGTTCCCAGCCTTACTTCTCTTGGGTAGCACTGGTGCGTCCGGTATTCATCGGAAGTACACGTTCTTTGACCCTTGTGTTAGCCTCGGGAATAGGAATCCTGTACACCTTTGCCCATATCGTTCCAGGAGCTGAGGTATTCAACTCAGAACTCCAGCAGTGGATAATATCCTTCTTCTCCTTAACACTCGCAACCAACATCATCTGTACATGCAAGTTCTCTCCCCTTCTCATTTCACCCTCTGCTCTCTAACTGCGGAACTTTACTTGACAGTCCTCGTGGCCGCGCGGATATGGTACATCAACCGTTCTGTCATGGTCTTCACACAACGAAGTTGGAGCCCGGTTATTCTTCTCGTCATAGAATCCGGATCGATATACTCTGTGACACTTTTGACTCTCCTTATCTTATACAAAACGGAATCATGGTTCCAATATGTTCTCCTCGACGCCGCAAGTCTCATCTCGCTCTTTCACACTCGCTAATACTTACATAACTATCCATATAGATTTCCCCTATAGTCGTAAGCGCCCCGGTCCCTCCTGTAACAAACATCTCACTTACCCGTCTATTTTACTCCTTAGGGTCTAGTATTCTCGATGATCATTGTCCGCATAGGTCTTGGCATAACCTCCCCAACAGGCGAAACCCGTCACTACCCCGGCAGACACGGTCTCGGTGCAACCTCAACTACCACCACCATCCGTTTCAGCACTAGAGATCGAGACGTAGAATCTCGTCACTCTCGGTCTTCAAAAATAAAGTCAGGTACACACAAGGTAGGCCCGTTCGCCGCTCATGGCGGCACGACGATGTCAACGATGGAGGGAAGGATGGAGGGAGAAGATCTAGAGATGCACGATTTGGGTGATCCTGATCATGGTGTGGGTCGTTCGCATTCACAATCCCAGTCTCAGTCTGCCGATTTGGACTTGGATAAGACCAAGGTGCCCCATGAGGAGGATTGATTGAGGAAGGGTCAGTTTTTTCTTTCTTGTGTATATTGTATCGATATCATCATCGGTTTGCTTTCGTTCGCTTCGCTGTGCTTTGTTCTTGGAATACCCCTTGTATACTACAGTACCTACAGTACCACTTCTTGCATCACCTTACACTACAAAATGGACCTGTTGTGCCGATCCAATCGCATGTCTACTATTACAATTCATACATTCATAATGAAAAATACTTGACAATTGACGGCTTCGTATCAGACTACATCCGATGCTCGATGCAACATTTTAATCCCGCTATTCGGCATCAACTCCGTCCTCGCCTTCGTTGGTCGTCAGCTACCCGCAGGATGATGGCGGGAAACACAATTCTCTAGGCTCCTCAAGAATCACCCGAATCACAAATTGATCCTCAAGACCTGCTCCGGATGTCCCGCATCTCGTCAAGTCTTGGTCGAACTCCGAATTCTCCGTCCAGGTCCCAGGACTCTACTGTTTTGACGTGACTCTATGTATTTTGCCAGAGCATTACGCGTTATACCCACTGGCGCCTCTTGTTAATAAATACACGTTGTTCTATAATAGGTATGAAAAGAGTTGACATTACAATACAGAACATATACAGTGATTCGTGACGGGAACTATATTTTCTTACTTTTCCACTAGACCTCTGACATTCCAGCCATCGTTCTTCCCAGTGCTCAATGGATGCAAAGGCGAGACCTCTAGGGATCGCTAATTCCACAGTTAGAGCTCTAGGTGCTGCTCCAGATGCGTACAAAATTACTGTCTGCCTCAGGTGAGCTATTCGACAATCGCTTCAATGACCGACTCCACTTCTCTCGCAAGGACGTCTGTTTAACTTCCTTCTTCGGCACAATCCGTTGCTGGTACCTGTGAGTGAGCATACTTGCTAGCCACTCTCCACCTCGCTCATTCACGGAGATCGAGCAAGGTTTTCCCTCGGAATCGTGGTGAATATGATAGACCCCCGTTTGTAGAATCTGCATGCGTCGCGTACGCCACTCGCTTTGGATAGCACGGATGACAATGTTTTGTAGACCGGGTTTCGTCTGTGCGAACTTGATCGCTGCAGTCTTCGGTGAGTCATCTCCAGATTTGTGGCACTTCCAGACCTCTAAACGCTTGAGCTGAGGAAGCATGTCTTCTAGCACCTTTGTGAACTCTTGCTGTTAATGTGAAAACATCTCTTGAACAGCTGCTCTCATTCTATTCATTAATGACGAAGACTTACTATTTGGAATGTTTCCTTTCTTTTCGTGGAGCACATCACAGTAAGATCCTTTAAATTGTGGCACCGGCAGAGCACGTCCCTCAAAGAAGGTATATGTGAATACTCCGCTCCTGTATCTAGCAGATTATCCTTCGATAGATCAATCCACAGGGAGAGCTTCTGTAGGTTCGGTAGTAAAGCGATATAGAGTTTGAACAGCCGCTGGAGATAGAAGCCGCAGTACGCCTGGCTCGTGAGAGCTAGCTCTCGGATATTGTAGGAACGATGGTGTAACATCGACGCCGGTGGAAGCCCGCCACCGCGAGAGATCAGAGATGGATTTTCCGGGAAGTCATCCAAATCGTTATAGCTCTGCAGCTGGAGGTTCAAATGCCGTAGAGTGGGATGGGCTGAGGTGAACTCATTGAACAATGCGAGGGATGGGGCTCTCTGACCGAAGTCTGGGAAGGGGTAGAGCGCCGCGTTCTCGATTGTGAGTGATTGAAGCTCGGACCAACGACCCTTTGTGACGGGAAGAACATCAATAACACGTTGAGAATGTAAAGTCGCTCCTCGGTGTCCTAAAATGAGAGTTTGCAAACGGGGAGAGCGTTCGGTCAGCATATTCCACATGGCTACAGGTAGCTCCTCGCTACGAATAGAGTATCCCAGCGTTTCATCTAAGAAAGATGGGTTAACATCAATGTGGCATACAGGTCGAGATACCATACAGTTCCGAGCGTATTTATCATAATGAAACTCTGTGGTGAGCGAGAAGCTAATAAGATCATCAAAGGCGAATAGCTATGAACATAGGAAGGTCAGCGAACAAAGATACAGCATTGCAAGGGCACCGCTTCAATTACCTCGTTCTCTGGATCAAGCTTATTACGGCCCAGATTAGCGCCAATGCTCTTCAATCGAGGACAACTGCGGAATTCTCTTGAGCCTGCAGCTAGCTTCTGAGACGAAAACGTGTACACGTACTTTTTGCGTAAACTGGACCATAAGAAGCTTTCTGGGACCTCAAGGCCGTCCCAGACAAACTTCTCCAATGCACAGAGATTAGGCGCTAGTGTTTCCACTGCTCGTGCAAGCTTATCTTCAGATGCAATGCGTTTCTTAGACGCGACCTTGAGATAGCTCGGCCTAAGCACGAGTTCTCGTACACATCGACAAAGGTCAGGACGTGAGGCGAGGAATTCAACAACTTTGAAGCATGTTTTTATATCCAGAAGTTCAATGGATGCGTAGAGATATGGCTTGACACTTTTATGAATGCTGCTAGACTACAAACAGATTCCATCAACCGTCAAACTTCCTCTACGACGAGCGACACTAAGAGAACTCACGGCCAAGCTCAGGTTGAGAGTATCCCTAGTACTTTCGAAATGTAGTACTATTTCACCTAAGATGTCCAGAGGAAGCGCAGACAATAATTGAGAATCCGTTGAGCCAGCAACGGTGCCCGGAGCCATAGGGCTGGCAACTGCAGTAGGTAGATTCATATGAACTAATCAAGGGAGTAGAGAGCTGTGAAGGAAAGCGTTCCTTGGGCGGCCTTTTGTACATCCTCTTACGCGCCTAATCATAGTATATTTTAGTCGCCACCTGGTCGCCACAAAAATTGTGTCAAGGTTGTCCTTTGAGAACAATTACGATCGCATTGAGCAAGATGTACATAGCGACGTCGCGGAGTTGAGAATGTCGGTGCTGGAAAGCTGAACAAAAATTGATACAAGAGAAATACAACAGAGACGCAGACAAATCCTTTTACAAAAACAAAAGGGATTCTGGGCGTTAAGCGCTTATTTTTGAACTCCGCTGGTAGAAGAAGCGCCCAGGAATCGAGCAGCGCCAAACCTTCAGTGGATCCATTCTACTACTTAGTTGAGCATGAGCTCAAATGATAGCAGTGTATTCATTATTTTAGTATCTCTCATCAAGTTTCAAGTCTTAAGTTCGACTCTAATTACTTCGCTTCAACGTGGGAAGTATCCAGGTCAAAGCGACGTTTACTGAAGTTCTCAAAATCATACTAACGCATAGGCAATTCAACAATGCTACATCATTTGTAAAATATAAAGATACTTTAATTTATACAAGTTTATATGCCAACCAAATACGTAGACCCAGACAAAAAAAAAGTCCAACCAACACTCAGTAAAGCCTAAAATGCAGCCCCAACCACTATTGCAACGTTTGGTGGTTCAACTTGACGTATCATAGGAACCACCCGCAAACTCGTCTCAGAATCATTTGAACTTCTCAAATTCAAGAACGATTGATTCGAGTTATTACTTGACATACTATTAGCCATCGACACATCTCGAGCATGTCCTAATGGACGGGGTTTGCGTTCAATGAAAGGTAATTGTGGAGGTTGCAGCGGTGGTTCAGGAGGTAGAGGTTGCAATGGTTCTGGTGGTGGCGGACCCAGCATTGAGTTAGCCGAAGATGATCGAGATAAAGCTCGCAGTGGACGACCACCGTGACGTGTGGCACTTCCTGTGCTGTTGCTACGACTCCGTTGAACGGTAATCGTTGGAACTTGCAGAGAGGAAGACGAGTTGGAGGGCTCGTGGACTAATGCCCTGTTCACTCGGTTCAGGAAGGCTTGGCTTTGGAAGACCTGACTGTGTCTGTTGAGTTCGGGGCCGGTCATGAGGGCCGGTGGGAGAGGAAGAGGTGTAAGGGGTGATGGGTGCGGAGAGGCGTACAAACGCGAGTCTCTTGCGGTATTTTGGCTGTAGACAGACATGGAGGATGCGCTATTGAGCCTCGGAAAGCTTGGAAGAGGGTCACTAG
This sequence comes from Neonothopanus nambi, assembly GCA_003987895.1. Classification (NCBI taxonomy): domain Eukaryota; kingdom Fungi; phylum Basidiomycota; class Agaricomycetes; order Agaricales; family Omphalotaceae; genus Neonothopanus; species Neonothopanus nambi. The sequence continues at coordinate 24,034 of RCHF01000475.1, read as the reverse complement.
ATGAGGAGGAGGAGGGAGCGAGTGAAGAGGAAGAGGCTTCGGAAGGGGGAAGATTGAGAGGGAGTGGTAGGGGTCCAGTTATTCCAGACCGCTTGATGGAACGAGTATGCATAGGGTAGGGATTGTCCATAGGGTACGGATCTTTTGGCGCCAGATCCACGAGTGAGCTTGAAAAGGGCTTGCTGATCGAAGCCTTCAAGTCGAGAGTTGAGGACGAGGCTGAAAGAGGCTTGCTGATCGAAGCTTCCAAGTCGGGAGTTGAGGATGAGGCCGAAATGGTCATTGGAGCAACTCCCCAAGACGAGCTAGATGCACTATTTCATAAAGAGAAGACTATCATGGCAATGTGAACAACCTACCTCTTCGTAATCAAGCCCGTATTGTCTTTCTCGATGTCGTCTAAGGATTTTCTCTTAAAGCAAACTAGCAAGACCATCTTGTATCTCCTTCTTGCTTCACTCGTAAAACCAAAGAATGCGAAAAACACAAGCCCGAGCCCTACAAAGATCCAGCGATCAATTTCCAGCATGAGTTCAAGCATTATATCTGAACGCCAGATGGCTTCGTTATACATGTTGATATGATCGAAGTCTGAGTGCATTTGCCCCCAGGACGCCCACAGAGTGAAGGTGCCGATGGTTGACGTTGCTCTGAGGTACACGACAAAGACATTGTACCCAATGCTGCAGAGGGCGGTGAGTCCACCAAGAGTGAGAAACCACAAAAAAGAGACTGTATTATGGCTGGGATACAGTTGTGAGGATTGATAGGGATGCATAAAGCGGCAGTATGCAATGACAGTAAGGACTAGCATTCACCTGTGAGTGTTATTTAGGATAAGAAGTAAGGATGCTACCCACTACAAAAGATCACAGAGATGAGACCGAACAGGAACTGAGGAGCCTGGAATAGCAGGTATGCCAGTAGCACATTATCGATAACTGGGCGACAACCCACGCCCTCGTAGATATCAAACCGATGTCCTGACGACCAAATTAAGTTTTGAATAGCTGCACAGGAAAAGAATAGGTACCTTGCACGACATAATCTGAGAAGTGTCAGCCGGAATGAAAAGCATGAAGGGTAGGAGACTTACGAAGAGCCATCTCGATTAATGGAAACCCCAGTCCAAGAATCAACTCCAATGCAAAATAGCTCTTCTTCTACACAGAGATACTTGGAAATGAATAATCAAGTGCAGCAAAGCAGGTTGGACGTACCTCCAAGGTTCTGACTCTATCTGTCGCTATAATAAATAAACGAAGATTGATACATAACGAAACAGTGGATATCGCTGCCGTTGCTCCAACCATGAACTTGGTAGCTGGTGTAAAAACTAGTTCGACGTGTATTCTCCCAACACAGATAGAAGACTAACAGATATCACACCAATACGAGGCCAAGTCTGCGGTAGTCTGGTTCCATACAATGGAATTTATGCCAAACACTAAACACGCAAGACCTATCCAGGCCATAAAGAGGCAGGTCCCGATATTCCGCGCTGCAGGATACCATCGAATGAGCCAAAGAGCGGAAAGAAATATGAGTGACTCACCTTTACAATGCCATGGAAAAGGAATAAATACTAAAACAGAAGCTATAAGGGAAAGAGAGATAAAAGGAATGTTGGGGGTTGACATCGCGCAAGTCGGGAGGGAAGCCAGCTCCGCGGTGACTACCTGTTAGAGCCAGGTATTTCAAGACCAACACGCCTAGCATTATAAGAGCTAACCGAATCGCCATGAGGATAACACAGCTAGCTTGGTGCCTTGCTATTGCGGGAACGAGATTGTGTCTCCGAGCTCATCAGGATCAAGATGGGAGGTGCCATGGTCGCTGAGACGACCCGCAACCAAGCTGGCGGCTGGATAGACCAACGTACCCCGTAAAGACACAACCGAAAGTCTGGTGTTCGCTGCCGGTGAGATTGTTGAAAATCATCTCAAGAATGCAAGCAATAGTGAAGTAGATCTGTGTATAATCAGTACTTTGAAGAATTGCACAGTGGATGCTAATGGAACATGGTTTGATGCCCCGCGACGGCACTGCCACCAGACATCATGTCTCTCTCACCTGCTTTCACCTGGCCGCTCCAATTTTGCGCCTTCACGACGCTTGCTACTTATCTCGCTTCAGTTATCACAAGCAATGTCTCTCAAGTAGACCGTCTTTGGACTTTTCTTCCTACTATTTATACAGCATACTTTGCGTTGCTGCCGCTATGGCCTCACACTCAGCCATTTCCTCTATTTCCGTTCGTTCCAGACGACCTCAAATTCGCTGCAGGAGACTACAGCCCGAGAGCACTACTCATGCTCACTCTTGTTGTCATATGGATGTTTAGGTGCATACAAACTCTCTTTTTGTTATGACTAGGGATTGGTCTGAACTGGCATTACACCAGGCTGAGCTACAACACGTACCGCCGTGGCCTATTCAGCCTTAAAGACGAGGACTACCGTTGGGCCGTATTGAGGACACAAATACCAGCTTGGTTCTTCCAAGTAGTCAACCTCACTTTCATCGCTGGTATCCAGAATGTTCTGTTATTGCTGCTCGGTATTCCTGCCTACATCGCGTCATCAGTCCAATCCCACGATTCTCTCACCACCTCAGACTACATCTGTACTGCTGCCGCCCTACTCATTCTTGTGCTGGAATTTACGGCGGATAATCAACAGTACGCGTACCAAACCTTCAAGTACGCATACTTGGCCGAGAGTGAGGGTAAAACACCCGCGAAGGAATATCACGAGTCAGAACATTGGCCAGGTGCAAGACTGAACTGGACGTCAGAGGATGCAAAACGGGGGTTCATTACTAAAGGCCTCTGGGCGTATTCGAGACATCCAAACTTTGCATGCGAACAGTCTTTTTGGGTCAGTTACACAAATTTCCATCTCGTACCCAATCTGATAGCTTACTCTCTGCAGTGGATAATTACCTTGTTTCCGATCTTTGCTGGACCCCCGCCGGACGTTCCACATTACTCCATAACTGACATCGTGAGCGGGCTATATGCTCTCGTGGACTATCTTCGTGCCACTGCACCCTCTGAAATCTTCACCACTTCCAATCTAACTCTGGCTTGGCAAAAGACACTCAATTACCTCCCTGCCCTCTCTCCTATCCTCCCTGCTATCTGCCTATCCATCCTCTTCTTCTCTTCAACAGCATATACCGAGGCCATAACGCAGTCGAAATACCCCGCTGCATACGCAGCCTACAAGAAACGAGTGTCAATGTTCAGCCCCAATAGAACGCTGGAGAAATACCTCAGACTAAGACTGTTTGCTTCCGAGGAGCAGAGGAAGAAAATCGATGAACTGGTGTTCGGAGTTGGGAAAGGAAAGGCAAAAGCTGAGTGAGCTTTGTCGGAGTTCTGGACTTAACACGGACCTGCCGGTTGGAATGCCATGGACAATTTTGACGTCAGTGTAATTTGAATGTACCTTTTTCGTTGCCCAACTTGCCGCCTGTATCATTAACTCTCGCACGTAGGCTAGAGCTGTTCTCTTGGCCATGGACTATTCAGTTTATATAATGCAAGCTGTACACTCGCGTATGCATTGGCAATACGGAAAACAGTCAAATAAGCTCCTAAATGCGCCTTCCTTCAGGACTTCAGGCTGAGTTGTTTGGTGTAGGCTGTCCAATAGTAAGGGTCGATCCAGGCCAATGCCAACGCGTGGTGTTGACAATTGTCGTCTATGGAATAAATGGTGGCAGTAAGTCTACGCGTATAGATGGAATGCAACATAGCTTACCTCCGTCGGACCACAGCAGTTCCAGGTATGAAGCGGCACAGACAGAACACCGTTCCCTGCGACTGCGAATGCTTTCAAGCTTGGATAGTCGTCGGGACTGTATTTAGCAAGAGTGGCGATAAGCAGTCCTGAAAGCAGGGTACTAGTCCTCCTCAGTCGAGCCACGAAGATACAGTGGGCGAAGGCATGATGAATACATTCGAATGGGAGGGGAATTCAATGTCCAAAGGAACATGGAGGAAGAGCTGCTGGAGAAACAGTTCACATTAGCAAGTAAGTTCATTAGCTGCCAGTGTCGGTTCACTTCGATTAAATATGTTTACTAGGACGCCATCATCACATTACTGCTGTAGTGCCGGCTTTCAAGGATATCCTGGTGTTACAGTAGTAATTGTGGGTCCCCGTTGACTTGAAAAGCGCGCAATCATCATCAGTCCTCAAAGCTTCAAAACTCTAACAATCAGATTCCAAAACTCCAATGGAAGAATATCATCTTGAGGATCGCTGAAGACTGCTGAGAATCCCGACATTTACGAGCAATAACAGCAAGGCTATGCGATGTTCCTACTTGGATGACCATTCCCAGCGAGCGCTCCAGGCAACCCCGAGCCATTCCCCGAGCCATTTATAAGCCATCAAGGTGCTCTCACTTATATGTGAGTATACAGGATTGTAGATGCCCATTCTTGCATGCCCATTATGTACGACCAATCCCAGTTCGTGTACCGCCGCCAGCCGCTAAAGACGCTCTACCTCTTTTACACCGTTCTCTCCACCCTTTTCATCCGCATCCCTCTTTGGTTCCTTTCCGCAATCCCTTCCTCACACAGAGGGCGTCCCACATGGAGTCTTGGCAGAGTAATCACAATCCACCTTCTTCAAACCTTTGTCTCTACCGTCCACAAGACCAGTCTTCCAGTAGCGGAAGACCCTGAGAAGGCTCAGAAATCTGCTCACAAGACCGGTTTTGTCTGGGTAGATGCCGCCCCGGGTCTCAATGTCGGAGAGATCGGTGAGCTTGCGAGCTTCAATGCCGTGCAGCCAGCTCGTATTTCTGGCTATTGGTACGGCAAGCGCGGAGCTGACGGTGCTCCTGGGCAACGCGCAGAGAAAAACGAGAAAGTGGTCATTCATTTTCACGGTGCGAGGCTTTTCCTTGGCTCGCTTTAAAATACTTCGTATCACTCACAGCTGTAACGTTTATTATAGGTGGCGGCTATGTAGTTAGTGTTCTTTCTTCGTACATGATTCCACTTTCAAGTTTGTCTTTCAATTTTACCAAGTCTTTTATTCTGTTGTATTTAGATGGGCTCCGCTGCACCAGGAGATCTCATGACTCCTTCTATATGCAACGGCTACCTCCAACATTTCTCTCAAATCTCGAGGGTATTTGCCCCAGAATACCGCCTCGCCTCGGCCGCGCCATTTACTCCGGCGAATGCCTTCCCCGCTGCTCTCCTCGACGCCGCCGCAAGCTACTACTACCTAATCCACACTCTTGGCTTCCAGCCCGAAAATATCGTCGTCAGTGGCGACTCTGCCGGTGCCCATCTTGCCATCGTCCTTACCCGCCATCTCATCGCCATCAACCAGCCTGAAACCCCTCCTCCCTCCCACCTTCTGCTTCTCTCACCGACTGTCGAGTGGCTCATTACTCACGACGGTCCCAACTCTTCGGAGCAGCGCAACAAGGCGACTGACTACTGTCGTCCTTTCTTCGATGGTTATTCGGCGCGCTCTCTCGTTGGAAAGCTTCCGGTCGACGACGTGTACAACAACGCTTGGATCTCTCCCGCTTCTCTGCAGATCAAGGACACTACTGGTTGGTACAGAGGCTTCCCTCGGACGTGTATCAATGTCGGAGAAGCAGAAATTGCCATCGACTCGATGAAGACCTTCCGTGATAGACTTGCTGCAGACATCGGGGGTGAGAAAATTACTTACTTCGAAATCTTTGGCGCTACGCACGACTTTCTAGGGTTTTCGGTGCACGAGCCAGAGAGGACCGAGGCGTTGGAGGAGATTGCCAAATGGATGAGGGATGTTTAGCGCACTCACCCGATCACGCTCTTCAAGTCAGGCTCCTATGTATTTTGCTTTCATTTGTGTCGTCCTTCTGACATGCAATCACTCTCGCATACCTGGGTTCCCAGTGTTTTGTCACTTCTCCCGTACATTCTTTTTCCGTTTTGTGTGGGCGCCCTCGGTACTATACAGTCTGTGCTCGTTTTTGTCTCAACCCACCGGTTCCTTACATACGCGTCCACAATTGTTGTTCAGGAGCTAAAACTGCCCTTTTTTACTATACCCACATAAGGTTGCTGGCCGGAATACGATGAAATTATCAAAGTAGAGAAGCAATCTGGTCAGCTGCGCTGAAGCTACCTACTACAGCTTCTACCGAGTCCTTTTTGTGGTTTTCGGACCAACACAAGAAATATCCCTTGTTGACCTTTGTAGGTCCTTCGTAGGTCCAAAGTATGTAATGTGAGTATCGAAAGCCGATCGACTAAGCAACGCACACATACGGCGGCCCCCGTCGCTGTTATTGGTCGAATAAGCTTTTAGAGCAGCAGGGTAGCTTCACAGCCGTTCACATAAGAATGGTGAAGTGAGCCAGTGACAGTCCCCCGGGCCCTTCCTATGACATGAATAGCAAATACAAATCCAGTGAATACATGGGTATTGGTGCAGAACCCGACGCAAGGAAAACCAGTCCTGCAGCATGTCAGTACTAATCGCATGACCTTCGATGACTTCAAGTTCAATGACCGATAGAAAATGCAAATAATCAGTCCCAGTGAAAAGTCGCTGTGCTAAGATCGAATGAAAACGATGTCGCGGACGCTTACAAGGCCTTTGGCAGGGATGTGAAAAGAGGTGGAGTAGAATATCGAAATGAACTACGTTTTTGTGTTGCGTAACAAGATTCTAACACTGAACAGGACCCGATGGGGCGAGGACATTACACAGGAGCCTGGGGGAGGAGTATATTAATTGGCATAGTGAATGTTCTTACCTCTCAACGTGTCCATAACTTTCTCAGTCGCTAATTGGAAGAAGAAAGTGACCATAGATTCTCGCAGTGTCTTCTACAGATCGATTTTTCCATCAGCCCTCGGAGGTCCTAGTCACAAAAGTATAATTATGGTAAGTTCAAACAGTGTGAAGAACTAGCGACCAACCAATCCGTGCGTTCGTCTTTCCGGAAAACTCAAGACGGGAATCATTTGACCTTCTGTGAAGTTCCTAAAATCCGGGTCCGAACGAGACCAAATTATGAAGCAAATGACTCTTTTATGTACATTCGCCCTAAAACACCCAGCGAATCGTGGAGATGATATCTAGTGCCTTTACAGCCGCGTCTCAAGCTAATTACATAGAGCTGATTGATTTGGGGAGAGAGAATTCTCAAGTAGGACTCACTTCGAGGACTATTGTGCTACCGATCACTTGAAGTCTAATGTCGATTATGTACAGTGTGAAATGATTGAAGCCGGTCACAGAACCATCTTTCGACGTTGGATATCCGGGGGCAAATGATGAGCATCTGTATTTGCTGTTGAAGGTGGATCAATTAGACAGCTTTCGCTGTCAAATGACGATGATTGGATCCTTTTTCATCGCATGTGTGTGATGATGATGATCTTTAGTGTTCAAGACGTTCATCAAGACATGAGCAAGTTGTCTGTTGACAACGAGGGTCATGCCAATCGAAAGACGATCGAGAAAGCGGGAGAAAATTTGGTAAGGGACTCGATCTCAGAGATGTTTAGATAGTCACAGTTAGTAGTAAGTTACTTGGAAATAGAAGACAATCCACAGCAATGAATGATGAGAACTTGAAGGTGTAAAATACTTACTACCGGTAAGTCCAAAGCAGTACCACGAATGTCCGAGTACTGCGGGAAACATGTCGAAGACGATTGTTGAAGTAGACATGTGCATTCTCAGAACGAGAGAATAAGAACCACTGAACACAAATTGATACAGCTTTTCAAAAAAATGATATGCAAGAGAGGCTTCAGGTGGATGTAGAACAGCCTCATAGATGTATTTGTATATATTTGTTCAGTGCACGACTATAGGGCAGCTTTATTGACTCTTTCTGGCTGCCAACCTCCCCTTTTCTTCTGTAGGTACCGGCGTCCATTTTCCATCTTTTTCTCCTTAGGTCTTCTCTTTGATACAACGTAAGAATGGCTGGAAGGGTGAGTGTTATTCAGCTCAAGTTTTGACCTCTTTTTGACCCTGATCGTGTGTGTTGTCAGACTCAGTTCTTGAGGGAATACAAGCTAGTCGTTGTTGGAGGTGGTGGTATGCACTAGAATTTGATACATCAAGTGTTTCCAAGCGCACTGACGTTGCCTTCAAGGTGTCGGAAAGTCTGCTTTGACGATACAGTTCATTCAAAGCCACTTCGTTGACGAGTACGACCCTACAATCGAGGGTACGTGACTCACGACAAATACTTGGTTTTTGTTGCTGATACAGATATCCCAAAAGATTCTTACCGCAAGCAATGTGTAATTGACGACGAAGTTGCTCTGCTGGATGTTCTTGACACGGCCGGACAGGAAGAGTACTCGTGAGTTCCTCTAAACTTATTATTCTTACTTCCCTCTCTATCATCCTTCTATTCGTACTCATCAACTCGCAGAGCTATGCGGGAACAGTACATGCGCACCGGCGAAGGCTTCCTCCTAGTCTACTCAATCACATCACGCAATTCGTTCGAGGAGATAAGTACTTTCCACCAGCAGATCCTTCGGGTAAAGGATCAGGACACCTTCCCTGTTGTCGTTGTGGCCAACAAATGCGACTTGGAGTACGAACGACAAGTTGGCATGAACGGTGCGTCAGAAGTTACTCTTTCCCCCAATGTCCCAGTTCTCATCAGCACTATCATCTACTCCAGAGGGTCGGGACCTCGCTAGACACTTTGGGTGCAAATTCATTGAAACATCCGCCAAACAACGGATCAACGTCGACGAGGCTTTTAGTAACCTCGTTAGAGAAATCAGGAAATACAACAAGGTATCTTCACTGCTTCCATCCGTGCTTTTGTACAGCGGCTCATTGCGATCGTTGATAGGACCAGCAAAACACCGGTCGAGGCATGATGTCAGGACCTGGTGGAGGCCCACCAGGAACCTACATGGGCAAAGATCAGCACGACGAGGGGTCAACAGGGTGCTGTGGCGGTTGTGTCGTCCTGTGATTTCCTCCCTCAGCTTCACATCATGGAATTTGATTTTCTACAATGTCGTTCTTACCTACTTTTGTCGTGTTATCTTTTAGTTCTGGCTTGATTTCCTCCCTCTCGATATCCCCCTTCCATCTTTTTAGCGCAACTATCCACTCCTTCCATAGGCAACCTCCCCGAAGAAAACTATTTTCTTCTATCAATACCAAAAGTTAAATCTTGTACATATATTATTCTTAGAACCTGCGTTCCCGTTATGACCGTAACGTTTTCCTTCTAATTCTTTCCCTACGGTAACTTGCTTGGATACTCCTTTGAGAATTAAGTCCCTTTCCGCCTACCCGTTGACGGTACCCAACGGTATGTAAGATATTATCTCCTGTGAAGGAAGAGCAATGCATTGACATCTAAGTTGCAAGGTTACAAGGGTAATGATACAGTAAAATATGACGGTATTGAGATAGAGTCCATACACATAGGTTGATGCATCTTGTATCGGTCGAGAGCGGAACATGCGGCCAGAGTGTGGTGCACGATAAAACCGCGATCCAAGTTTTTGAAATTCAAATCTTTTCCCAAGCTGCTTCCTTCTCTTTTATCGAATCTTTTGACCCGACTGAGTCTGCTATATTTCATCAGTGCTTCTCGAACATCATCAGAAAGTGTCCGACATACCAAGATCTGAGTACGCATCCTCTTCATTTACGATACGAATGGTGTCGATACCCAGCTCGTAATTGCCAGCTGAGCCGCTGTTTCCCCCAAGGAGCGAGATGCCCACACTACGTAGTTGATCACTCATACGGAGCTGCACCTCAGAGGGTTCACCGTGATTCGTTCTAACAAAGTTACGGAATGGAATCTAAGTTCGAGTGAGTATCAAAAGATCACGGCATAAGAGCAAATGAAGACGAATCAACTCACGAAGACATCTTCCCATTGATTGTCTTTTCTCCTGAAATACAACCGATGCTGCCACACATCAGTCGTAATCGGTCCGTTGGTTTGTAGGTTCACGAAATACGCATTGTGCGTGCTGGGATCGCCGCCCACCCGTACACGAAGAGCAAGGTACTCATGAAACTCGATATTGTCCAGTATTTCACCAAACAGCGTAGGCCGCGGCTTCATACGTTCAGCGGAAGTCAAAGTGACCATAAATTCGAAGAAACGCGTACCTTGTTTCGAAAAGCAGCATAACCACCTCTTACCTTGCCCTGATACTGAGGTTTTACATCCAACCGCATGCTGCCCCAAAACCTTCCCGTCGCGGGTTTCCTGATCTTCGCGTTACGCTCGCTGGATTCGTCCAGGTCCAAGTGAACGGTAGAGTTTCCGCCAATGTCGCCATCACATCCCGTGGCCATCATTCTGATATCTTCTGGTGTGTTAAACGACCAGAGAGTCCGTGGTGCACGAGACGGTTCGTCTGCACCAGTCATTTTTATGACTACACAAGGGATGACTTTTGAGAATGCAAGAAGTTCAAGAATCATAGTTCAAGGACGTACTGTTAGTGAAGCCATCGAGAAATTGCTTTCGCGACCTGTTCCAATATATGGATCTCCAAGACTGCATCGTTGTAAGTGGTCGCGGGTACAGCAAGCGTGAACATTACCGAGTGATGACACAACTTTCAAGTTATCTTATCTAATCTGCAGGGGGCGGCAAACGGGCGGCTAAGTACGCTGCCTACTCTCACCAAATATTCAGTCCCGCTGACCCAAACTGACCCCAGCCTTGATCTTTTCTCTCCAGTTGTAATTGATATCCTGGGAGCATCCTGAAGTTGCTGGCGACAGAGGAATATTTTTCCGCATCCATCATATGTAACTATAGGAAAGGATCATAAGTATACAGTACGTATGTTACAGGTATCAGATATAAGAAAATAGACTATGTGCTGTTCACATGAGTGGGGATTGTAACAGCATGCGTGAGGTGTGGTATGCCATATTGTATATAGATTGTCCAGAACGAGACCAGACATGAAGGACATAATAATTATCACCAATAAGGGATTGACCCAAGCTGCGAGTATGTAGAGAGAAAGGAAAGGGACCAAAAACCTGGACCAAGTGAATGAATCGAGGCCTGAGAAGTGGCTTAATAGCCAAAGTAGTTCTAGAACCCCCAGAGCTGGCCTGGGGTTTCTTCTTCTTCTCCTTACGAGCAAGCATCTTCTTTCAAGGCCCTTTCGGCAGAAGATTCGGCAAGGAAATTCTTGGTGGTCGCACAGGGTACAGTAATATCCTCAGAGACGCCAACCTCAGCCCGAGTAGCCTCTGAAGATGGACCGTCGTGAGTTTCTTGAGCCAGTCTGGCGGAACCAGAAGTCACGAGGGTCCTAGCATCCGCGATTTGTGCGGGGAGCTCGGTGATAGCGTTCGTACGAGATTGACCTCCGGCGGGACCCGGAAGTCCTCCAGGAGCTGAAGAAACAGGACTAGCAGAACTTCCAGTGGTCAGGGATGTATCGCTGGGCGAAGGGGTCGAAGCTGGGGTATTTCCGGCCGCAGAAGTCATAGCAGATTTGCCAGGTGTCGATGTCGCCGCAGGGTAGCTATACAATTGCCAAGTACTGGGGATAAGTGCCACAGGAAGTACCCAGGTAGCATTCAATATGACGCCATAACCTGGAGTCAAGTAATCAGGAAAGAATTTGTCAAAAGCTATAGCAAAGAGTGACCGACCGACATCAAAACTTTTGATACTGTTCCAACTCCAAGAAATAAAAGTACCGATATAACTGACGTAAGGCACAATTTTTTGAAGCAGAAGCAAAACTGGCTGCATAGGAGGGGGGAAAAGAGCTACAGGAAAATGGCTGAAGAACCATGCAAGAGCAGTACTGATCATATTTGCACGCTTTATTGCTTCTATTTCCTTGTCGCTCAGAATGGCTAGTACAGGGGGCGGCAAGAAACTGGGAAGAGCAAACGCTGTCAGGCAAAACATTAGGGAGGAGTATTCAGCTACTTACATGCGATAACCCCACCACAGGGCGTGAATTGAGATTTTGGTCGTAGATGGCAGCCATACCTTTTTCTGTACAGCTGGGGTTTGAGCAGGCGCTGGGGCTTTAGGATTTGATGAACCTGCCGAAGGCGTCTCTTGTGTATGATTGTCCGGAGTTGCATTATTGGGAACAGTCTCATGCTTCTTCTTGAAAGGCCACCACTTCAAAGCAGCGTGAGCATGGGTCATCCCAGTCTGATCCTTGGTCAACTTTCCAGCAGGATGTGCCTCGTCATTGGTGGAAGTTACAGAGACTAGCTTGGAGTTCGCAAGCTCAACCTGAGACTCTTCGGTCGGAACAAGAGGCACGTAGAGCATGATACTCGCATCGCCAAGGGTGACGACCATAGTGCCATCAGCACCACTGCCATTCCGAGCAGGACCATTCTTATTAGGAGTGTCACCAGAGTCCTTCCCTTCGCCAAGGCTATCGCCGCGAATCTCTAGAGTACGATGAGGAGCACCCAGACTATCCAAGACGGTCCAGACACTGGGCTTGTCTCGACCGTTACCATTCATGACTTTATCGTCAGACAGCAGTGCAATGAGCTTCTTATCTTTAATCGGTACCGCACTGGGAGGGGGAACAGGCCTCCCATCATCATCCCGGGCAGGCGTCTTAATGTTATTGGGAGGAGATGAAGCGGGATTGTAAGGAAGAGACAAGGAAACGATGAGCTCTTTGATTTTATGAGCGAGAGAGTTGGGTTCGGCTAAATCGTCATGGTCGTCTCCAGCCTCAAGAGACTCATGCGGGACAGACTCATTTGATGAATCGAAATGAAGTCCTTTGTGATCTGTGAATATGGCGAGATTCTTGAAGAGTTCGACACCGCGAAATTTGTGCTCTGGACGCGTAGGAGGATGAGCTTCAGGAAGCTCCGAAGCTACCTCCTGCTTCCGCTCCGCTACAGGCGCGTCCGATTCATCTTCTAGATTCTCAGAGAGTTCAGCAATGCCTCGGGGGATACATTGACTAGGCTCGCTCTTTCCGTGTGCATTAGCATGGGCGAGGTGCTTACCGCTGAGCGTGCAGGCTAAACGATCCTTTGGAGCAGGAGCTCCTTCACCGGAAGACATAGTATAGGTAGAGAAATAGAAGGAAGGAAGAATGGCACAATTCAGGCAGGGCTTGAAGCTTTGAAGCTTGTATGCTGAAGAGCTTGCTTGAACGTTGAACGCAGGAGAGCTTGCTTGAACGTTGAACGCAGGAGAGCTTGCTTGAACGTTGAACGCAGGAGAGCTGAGCCTGAGCCTGAGCTTGAGCCCTTGACAGGCCCTGTCAAAGTCAGCCGATCGACATATGTACCTCCTCCTCCAGGTTTGAATTTTGAACTACTCATTTGTCGCAATTACAAGGGCTAAAAGCTTGTGTTGAAACAGATTAGGAAAAGGAATGCTTTGGCGCTTCACGCAGGATTTTTCTCACATCAAATAGGCGCCTGGGCACGATTCACGTCAAGTGCTCCTGCGGACCACTTTGAAACCACTTCTAGCCCATATACAACAGGACGTTGTTTCATTTTCCGTATATGTATATACATAGCACAGCTACATTGTCTAACCGACCTCCAGGGCGGGACAGAAGATGCGTAGTAGAGCAACTAATATACATTTTCCCAAAAGAAAAACAAAGGAAAGTGGATCTCGCCGTGAAAGAACGCGAAAGAACGTAAAACGAAAAGCGATAATGATACATTGTTGAATATCTGCAGCCCACGTCGGCTATGTTCGTAAAGTGCAATTAGATTTGAATTAGCCAGTTAGAGATGAAACACGAAGACGACTCCGTTCAATGACCTGAGGAAATCGATCCTAGTGATGCGTTCCGATATAGCCTATCATAATGCTGCGCAAGTATAGGAGAACCAGTCCGCTCTACGCTTGCAAGTAACAAAGGTCGCAGACGCGCAGATGGGGAGGCCGTCGGGTCTGGCACATTGGGTGAAGGGAAGCTGGGGCCAACGGCACTTAATAATGGCTGGTTGCGATTGCCCCGGGGCATTGACCCGTCGGGATTCTGCTGCGCCAGCCAGCCAGGGATGTCTAGCTCGACTGAGGTAGAGCTGTCACGCAGTTGATCCACATTTCTGTCTACAATAAGAGCCCTGGGAGAAGGTTTTGGGCCAGAGAACATGCCAGCCTGAACCCTAGAGGGACCGGACGATGACGTCCGTATCTCATTTGCAGACGACGATCGTATGTGGTTCATTGGAGGTCGGGAAATCAAAGGCGGAGGAGTGCGACGAGGAGGGGTAGGAAGGCTGAACACAGTGCTGTCAGACTCCTGTCGTATATGCTCTGCGACAATAACCCGAGCCGGAGTGGCCTTAACAGAGGACGGAAGTTTGTCGTCCTGTACAGGAATGCTCTGATTTAGCATCGACACAGGGGTTATTGCACGGTTGAGATCCTTCTCAGATGGGTAGCTGCGGGTGCTCTGTGGGCTTACAGCTCGTTCAGGAACCGATGGTATAGGCGACTGAGAACCTGCGTAAGTGCTTGGAGACGAGAGAGGCCCATCAGCACCACGATATTCCCGAATCATCTTTTCCGTGAGATTCAAGTGACGAGGGATTCCCCAGTCGATTGTCAACCGTTTGAGGGTCTCTGCGGTGCCAAAGCTCTCCAAATCACCCTTTTTACCTTCAGAAGTAGCTTTGGCGTCGAACGCAGGCTCGAGGATTCTGAATGTATTGAACAACAAGAGTGCGTTGACAACACCTAGATGAGGTGTGAATGGAGCGAACCGGGGAGTCATGCGGACTATGACTCACCAAGGGCGAACCAACAGACAAAAGCAAATACCATGGCCTGAAAAGGGACCACGTATCCGCCAAGGGAAATCAAACGAGTGACAGAGTACGGTACGAGTAACAGTATGTAAGCTAAGCAGAAAAAGAGCGTGTGAGATGCATCTGAGTGAATCAATGCTATTCAAACTGACCAGCAGGATACCTATTCATGATAGTCGTTAGCACTTAGTTGTCAGAAAGCACAGACAACTTGCCATAACATGCTCTTCGCAATACCAGCAACAAAACGCTGATAATGACCGCTGTAATGTTCGCTGCGACGGTTGTCAGGATTCAGAGTGAACCTCATACCGCCCGAAACCGCCAGCGTGCCGCGGATAACGAGAAAAATGAGCGAGTACAACAATGCTGAAATAACGGCGGCAATAAAAATCTTTGCCAACGTTAATTGAATACCTCGTATCAGTGATTGACACATACTGGCAAAAGATGGAACAAGAACATCTGTTTTTGAAAATCAGTTCTTACACCACACGCTAGTCCCGATGGACCGTAAATGGGGCCCAGTTGCGTGATCAAGGGTACGAGAGCTGGTGAGAACAGGGTCGGACTAGGCATCAAAACGACCAAAAGACAAAGACTCACCTAGACCCACTGAAATAATCCAGCCCAAAGCAATAGCAGAAATATAAAAGTAGGCAGGTTGTCTCTTGCGCAGAACAAGGGAATTGAAAGTGTGCACTGCTATAGCTACTGTAAAGTAGGCTGTTGCAAGATTGCCAATCTGCATAACGGTAGCTGAAAGAATGTTAGGGTCGGGATGGACGTGGGTAACATATGAAGCAGAGCGCTACCTTGCGCAGTACAAATAGCATCTGAGTACATAACGATGTAAGCGAATCATTTGTTAGGTACGAAGGATGTATAACTCACTGTCAGTGATTCCATGATTGATCAAGAAAGGAAGGCCCATTAACCCTGCGACCCCGTTGACCATGTTTGAAGCAAGCAAGCAAGCAGCGTAGTATCCCAGCTGGGTATTGAAGAATGACTGAGAGATGTCGTGTCCAAGAAAACGGAGACCGGCCAGCCATGTTACACGAAGAAAAATAGAAAACAAAGCAAGAGTTGAAAGAATTGCGAACACATTGACAACCTGTAGACACAGACAGGGGTTATGTTAAAATTTTGCAGAAAGAAGACCCTTGTAGACGTACGATAGCGCCGGCCATTTCGTTGGGTGGAATTGGTATGAATGCCGGAGGAGCAGGTTTCACAAATACATTTGCCATTCTGACCAACGATAGACCCGTCTTTGGTGGACGTTTTCTGACGGACAAGGCACGGATCGCAGAATATGAACGCAACTGGTCGTCCAGCGCCGGTCGTCAAAAATTTCTCTTAAAGAAAGAGAAAGGGAACCTGTCCTGAACGAAAAGAGGGAGACGAAGAGACGAAAGTGTCGAAGAGTGAAAAAGAATGCAATGAGCAGACTGACTCCTGAAATGGGCATGTTGACGCCTGCTTGTGTCAGATCTGGACTGCGCGAAGACTTCGCGTAAATCAGGGATATCAAGATCTAAGGCCCAGTAGACAGGAAATACTCTATACACTCCACAATTACATCCAGCTAGCTACCATCAAAAAATGCAGACAATACCCGCGGCATCCTTCCGGTCCTCCTGGTCCCTCTCACTTCCGGCGGTTGAAAAATCTTTCAATCCCCTCCCCCTCTACTTTTCCTTTTTGACCCTTGAGTTTTTTCTTCGCTCGGGAAGGGCTCTGTTGCACAGGTCTTTCAACATGAGGTTCCATCTCTCTCGCCACCGACTGAGCAAAATGATAGTCGCTATGTTCCGCCTTTAGCATTTCCAGAGCCTCGACCTTTTCTTCCAAAGTAGMGCTTGACGACAGCATTCGGGAAGGTAAACCTATCGTCCTGCGACATTCCACACATGTGAACGAGGTAACTGTATCCGGGGTGGGCGGAGACCCCTCCGATTGAACTTTCTTCCCATGGTCCGTAAGTTTTTCACTAACTGCGCTTCCTTGGCGCCGGTTGTCATCTTCCCTTGGACGCTTGACAACACTTCCAGAAGTGAAAAACCCGTCAATACTTTGTTGACCTTCTTCTGCTACCTCAATTCCAGTGAAGCCTAAAGAGATGTGCGTGACTTTCATTGGGCCTGAGTCGTTCCCGACAAGCTCCTTCCATAGCTTGTTTCCTGCGGTTGCAATCAAATCTACTGTTACTTCACGGGAAAAGGGGAATGACGCTTGCTTAGACCGCGATGTTTGGTACCCTACAAAGAGAACCAGTATCATTACTGTAGCTAGTTTGAAATAGACAACCCGCCACTTACCCCTACTGGCATGGAGAACGATGGTCTTGGGCCATAAGTGCGGGCTAGATTTCCGTGCATCATTAAGTCGCAATGCCAGCTCGGCGGCGAGAACGCGGATCCAGTGCTGCCCATCCCCAGCTTTCGTGATCGGTTTTTGCAGAGCCTTTGCAGCCAACATACTCTTGTTGATCGCGGGTTTTTCCTTGACTAAAACCATAGAAAACGCTCTTAGCAACTCTTGGAGCACATCATCAGTAAGTAGATGATTTCGAGCCAACTCACCTTCCGACCTATCGATGCCGCTGAAAGACCCCTATCAGTATTGCCTATCACCATCAACTCTATGGGGCTGAGAGCTCACCGCAGTATCTCATAGACCCAGATAGCACCCTCCCCGAATTTGGTCTGCATCTCTTCTGCAACAAATTATCTGAATTGTCATGATGCAACGAGCCCAAGAAAGATATACCTACCCAGAGAGACAGGGCTACAAAATTGAATCCACGCGACTCAGAGAAGAACACTTGAGTAATTCGTCACTGCAGATACTCACAGTAAGTCTGCGACAGTGGATACATCATACTCTTTAGCCAGAGCTTCGCCGAGTTTTCCACCTAAATTCCGAATCTTAATTGAAACCAGGTCAGCTGGACAGTATGATGATGATGATCAGATTGGAAGCTAGCGACCTTTTGAAACTCTAACGGCCTAAGATAGCCAGGGATTGCGCTGTTCCGTAGAATGCTCTACAAACCGGAGTCAGTACAGGTTGGAAGTCGAACGAAGTTCTGATAAGAGGAACCTGCGAATTGGGTTTCCTATAAGAGGCACAAAGCTACGGGGAAATCAATACAATGCTGGTCAGGAGTAGTAGAGAAGACTGACTTTCGCGAGAAACTTGTTCCTGGCAATGCCCTGACGATCGAGGGGTCAACATGACGCTGTGGCACTCTAAAAAGAAAAAGCAACTTACGGCTGACGTCGTATAACCCAACTTCGTTGCAATATCAACACGAACTTTGTTCATCATGTCTGCAGCGATAGATAGCGCGACATCATGCCACGTGAGAGGGTTCTCCTTTTCTTTGTGGGCTTCTGTAACTGCATTCTCCTGACTATCGGAGGCCTCGGGTGGTATGTGTGGGTGAATGGGTATAAGATGTGAATGATCGTCCCAGTTTAATGACGGTGGAGGAGGAATAGGCGAATCTACGCCATTAGGGGCGTCGTGTGGCACCTGAGCGAGAAATGGATACCGTTGTAGCATGACCTGACGCACAGGCTTGGTGAAGTCAATGAAAGCTTCATCGATGGAAGCCCTTTCTTGCGGGAGTCAACCGAAGTACTAAGATACAAGTCACAGGACGACTCACCAATCTCAGCGCCAGGAAGACCCTCTTTAAACATATTGTAGACCTTCGCGCTTTCGCGCCGATAATAATCTAGTGACACCTGGCAGCAACTGCATGTGAGTTCGTCGTCAGGAGCACCTATCACTTCATGAATAGGAAAGCTATCACTTACGAACCTTATGCGTCCTAGAGTCAACATTATCCCAGTATCCAGGCTCTGCTTCGCCTTCTTTGTATGTAGCGACATGGACTACCATGAGCTCTGGACAGCGTTCTTTCGCGTCTTTCAGATTGTGAAATCTCGTGATGCCATATTTTCGAGCAGGATAATTGACTGCAATGATGCCTTCCCACTGCAGTACTACCAGAGGCTTGTCCGTTACGCCGAGACGAACCATCTCGCATGCAGCATAAAAAGCGTCGCTGTCACACAAAGCAACAACGCGAAGCGGATCGCGAACACCCAAATTCTGCTGCAAAATATGGCGATATGTTATCACAGGTTCCAGGTCGTTAAAATCCTGGTCTGTAGCCTTCGCTTTGCCTTTCCAAGGGCTTTTCTCCATTCTTTGAAGAGTTAAACAAGTTGAGACTCGAGCGCCGAGCGCCGAGAAAGTCGTGCGGTCACATGATCACACGGTCAGCAGCAAAACGAAACAGCTTTGACCGGTCGCTCTCCAAATTAACCATTAGCTACCGCTTTCTTGCTAAACAGACTTCTCGCTCGATGCGGAAGCAGAAAACTACAGCAAAACTTTAGGGCTTTCCAGAAATCATTGCGGTAGGCCGTCGATATCTCTTCCTGGGTTCTGGACAAGTTCTGGATAGAATTTTCCTTCTGTGTGTAGTTTTCCAGAACGTGCGTGAATGCGTCGCTCTAGGTCTCTGTATCATAGCAAGTTCAAAATTGATCACTGCATTTCCATATCTGTGTAATCTAGACCTTACTCTATGTCCTCTGTCACTTGGAGATCGCCTTTGTGAGAAAGTGGCAACATTGGTAAGTACTTATACTCCAATCTCATGTAGGTGTTGATATCCACTAACGTACTCTTTCAAGTCTCTGGCTTCTCATTATCATCCAAATTTCTTGATCGAAAGAGAGGCGAAGATCACCACTGCGTCTGCATATCACCCTCTATGAACGCCTCTACTAGCGCATCTCAAGGGATAAAAGACTCTACCATTATACGCACATCGTCTGCAAAGAGGATGTTCTTGGAATCATATGGAGCTTCTCGGCTCAACTCGACTGTCCCTAGTTTAGGCCTTATATCCTTTCGCAAAAAGCCTTCTCAGGTCTTTCCCTTCAGGTTCCACCAGCGGTGTCTATACACCCTCCATTCGCTATCTTCCTTTGGTCTGTAATTCTGCTTCTTTCCTCCCAAGTCTTCCCGGGCATACGCGCCAACGATATACACCCGGTGATTTCTACCATCTGGGTGGTACACTTGCGGCGCGCGGCCGTTTGTGTTCAAATTGACACACTTCGAATGTCACATGCTTATAGACACTCGAGCATGGTCGTGCATGGTCTCGGTGTTGTGGACCACCACCACCTCTTCAATCTTTGACAATATTGAGCCGATTTACCGAGCCGAAGTGAAAAAATTTACAGGCGACTGACCATTTGTGAGCGTAATAACATCCTGCTGGCTTTCAAGATGAATGCCCGAGGTCGCAGCAGAAAAGAGCTGGCAAAGAAAACAGAGATGCGATGGTATAGGTCTCGTTCGGTCATTCCTAGACACCGGACGTTACGATTTTTGTTGCATCTTTTGTTCATCTTGTATCAAGCTGTCATAGAATCATGGAGACAAGTTTTCTCCTTGCATACACCGCAATGTTGCAACTCGGCGTTCCGCCTTCCACCGAAGCTTTGAAATTCACAACAGTAACCATTCGTCCGCTTCTTGCTAGCGCCCTGCGGGTACAGACAGCTCACAACGTAATATGTGCCTCCAGAACCCTATGTTCGATGAACGCTTCGCCATGTCTGACGAAGTGTCTGACGGCTGTCTTACGGTATCCAACAATACGCCCGACAGTTATATTACGGTGCACGACGCAGCTTTGAGGGCTTGCATCTCTGCCCACACGTCTCTCCAGTTCGATATCACAACCTTTGAGCCGTATATACCGCTCCCGGCGCCCTTCGAAAATTTCAGGCTGACACCGCAGAGGAGAACCGACCAAGATGATTTTTGTGAAATGATGGTACGTGTCAAAAACAAATTTCGACCAGCGCGCTACCCCAGAGCCATCGCCCACGATAGTGTGAGCAGTGGTGTATCTTTCCCCATACTTTCCAAGGACCCCTGCGTATACCTACTTACTTGACAACACACAGAGCGACCCCAAGGTCGCATATGGCCTAGTCCGTCCTCCTTTCCCTTTTCCTTCATCAACTGCTCGATAGTGGATCCAGGCCGAGATCTAGTTGTCTAAGGAGATCTTCCAAGCCGTTGCCGCAAAAGCGTGGCGCCCAGCCAAAGGGAATCCTTTGGTAGTTGTACGCGAGACTGGCGCTGGGGAAAATGGCGGCGATGGTTTCGTTGGTCAGCTTCTCCTGAAGCACGCATATTGGTGGACGGAAAGATTAACACCGATTAAGGATCACTGGGAAGAGTGGAGAGAAAGGGAGAAGATATTCGAAATGGGAGGTTTGTTGTTCTTTTTCTGCAAATCGAGGTATTATTAACCTTTTCATTCAGTTGTGATTAGGGCTAAATACCATGGACGCGGCCTTGGTTCCGTTGCGGTCGCCACCCTTTTTAGGGAATGGGCAATCCCTCAATTAGGCGCAACGGAGATTCGAGCTGAGTGCCTTTTATCAAACGTTGCCTCTATCCGGATATGGGAGAGGCTGGGATTTGTGAATAGTGACTGGCGCGAGCAACGTAGGATAGTGGTATCGAAAGAAAAAACTGGAGGGGAGGAAATAGTCGAACGAGACCATATGCTTGTTTGGACTTTGCCTTAAGGCCTGAGGCTTTGTGGTGGCATGCCTGGGCTCAAGTGCTTCTGCCGTGTCAGCAGGTTAGAATACTTATCTTGTGTTATGTTTTGGTTTCGAGGCACTTTCCCTCCTCAGCACTTACTGGGTATTTAGGAAGGGTGGGGAGGAATCTATAATGTATATTGCTCAAGGCAGCGAAGGCATTTATATCATGGAGTATTCGGCTCACTAGCGACGCATCACTGTTTCGTTCCTCCAATAAGTAAAGGTGGACCAGAATGAACAAGCAAAATGTCCCCAGACAAGAACCAAGTATCAGCATACTCTACTTGCTTCAGCATGTACACCCTGTGTGTTCTTTTAGTCCAAATTCTTTGGAATACATTTGGGGCGCAGATTATTCCATTCTTCGGTATCTGGATAGGTATAAGGGTGTATTGGAAGATAACACATTTCCTGGGAGCATGTCATTTAGCCCGATATGAGGTCTGTTGTTTCGAGAACTCACTTCAAAAGTACATGCTGGCTTGCATTTGAGCCACACACTCCAATCCAACCATGTCATCAATCCATCAATTTCTTCTTTCCATTGCTTCAAAAGCACGCTAGTCGGCAACGGTCCCACTCGGGCGTCAGATGGTCGGCGTTTATCCAAGCCATTGGCTACACCGCTCGCCCACATTCTAGTAAGCACTCGGCAGATTTCTCGATTGGTAGCCTGAACAGCATCTAACATTAATGTCTCTGACGCTGTGAGCATCTCTATAGATGAGATATGGCGCGTGAAGGAAGTACTACATAACTGATATACAGGGGAGGCCCATGGTCTATTCAAGTTCGAGCCTGCGGCACTAGCGACTAGCGGTTTGGCAGACCGTATGTTATACGGTTGCAATATGCCTTGTAGTCGGTGGAAGACACTCAAAGATTGAGAGTAGTTTGATCGGGAGTCGTTGGTCGAATTCAACAAATACTGGACGAACTCCAGTGAATCTGCGTAGTTGTCTATGATAGTCCGGAACAAGGTTTTCCAATCGACGCCGCTCAAGGATTGAGCTCCATCCAGCGACCATTTGTCCGTGGATAGCTCTTCCTTTAATCGCAACCTGACGGCGTCAATATCAGCCGGGCTAATGCCAAGTAGACGATGTTGCAGTCGGGTTTGCCCGAATCTGCGAGTGACCAAGCTCGGGACAAGAGAAATATCGTAGAAAGATACGAGACGAGATAGATCGAGTTGGACGTGACTTTCACCTGGGTATCGATTATGTCGCAAGACCGCGGTCAACTCGTGCATTCCAAAGAGGTTGAGGGGAATACTGGTAGTTGGGGTTGGAGGTGGCGAAGTGTCTGAAACATTTGGAGCATGCTTGAAGTCGTAGGTTGGTGATGGAGGGGGTTCGAGTGGAAATTTGTAGGGCAATTCGAGGTTGAGGAAGGATTGAGTTTGAACACCTGCCGTGAAATCGCAAAGCATGACCTCGCTGAAAAGCCGGGTAAAGTTAGATCAACAGAGCAGCTGTATCTGACAAGCAGAACCTACAAGAGAGTATGAAGCCTAAGGCAAGCGTTAGATATTGTTTTGTAAATAGAGTAGAACAACCACCTCACGAAACCATCCAAGCCAAAGGGTTTTCCCCACTCGCACAAATCATTGATTCTTCTGTACTCTTCTCCATGCCATTCAGGCGTCACCTTCCCCCACGAGACAACGTCCTGACTGTCAAGAGTTCCATTTGGATATTTGAAACCACTGTAACCATCAAAATACAGCACTTTGAGGGGTCGCACGGTCACCAGTGTCAATTGCCAGCATCCAGTTTCAAGGCTTCCAAAAATTCCACAATACAAGCTCGAGAGCTCCGGATCAAATGCTACCCACTCGGGAGTTGTGGGTAGATGAGAATCTGCGCGTCCATGATAGAGAAGAGTACCTAGAGGCAGAATCCCGGGAACGATTGTGTGGCCTGAAAAGCGTGAGGATAGATGATAGGTAGGTCAGGAAGTGAGTTGCTCACCGTTCCGATATTTTCTGCTGGGCCAATTCTGCAGCAAAGAAGTCACAGTCTCGAAAACTAGGTTTCCTGTGGAGTTTGGACTTGGTCCAACGTCTAGATTCCACGAGTCAAGATCATGGTTGAAGAAAGTTTGACTGATACCACGAGCAACGGAGCCAAAAATTAAAAGATATAGAAGAGAATGCATTCGATAGGTTGCTTATCGTTGCATGATAGTCCACTATTATATTCGTATCTTTTGAATGATAAAAATCATTTTTCCCACTTTGACCCGAGCGAGCCTCGAGGGCTGGATTAGTCAGCATTGGTTATATAATCGAGGCCTACTCAGAGAAAATCCGCGGAATCTGATTGGCTGTAGATTGAAAGTGGATCAGGAAGTCAGGGAAATTAGAATGTTTCTCTTTCGTCCTTTCTTATTCTCATCCTTGCTGCGCGCTTCACAAATACGAAGAATGTCTACGAAATGCATACCTGTACTCGATGCTTCTGAACTGAGAGATGGAGAGATGTATGAGAGGCTGAAACTGCGTGAATTGACACTGAATATTTCTTCAGGAAAGAAGTCGACTTTGACAAGGGAAAGGTGCTACTCTCACGTTTGGGCGACAAT
>RCHF01000474.1:0-10405 GCA_003987895.1 Neonothopanus nambi | reverse complement strand
TAAACATGTTCACCCTCAGGCTGCTCTAGCTGTGTAGAAACCTCATTAGGTCCAGCATTCTGGAAGATATCGCCAAGTCTAGAAAGGTGTATCTCCCTTTCCAAGTCAACGGATGTGCGTCTATCCCAGTCTCTCCCGTCAATGACCTTGATACGATGATTCAGAACAGTCAATGCGACGTTGGAATATAGCTTTGCCATCATAGCTCCGAGGCATGCGAAATATGTTCCTTCAGTCGTGATGAATAGAATCATCGTGACGATGGCGAAGATGGCTGTTAGCAGCAGATGAGGAGCAACCGGAGATCGAGTCCCGAATATCAAGTCAATTACCTCAAAAAAGAATCGGTTGAGACGGATGGCAATTACCTGTTATTAGACCTGTTTCGACGCTCAATCGAATGAGCCTGGATAAAATCACCTCCGTGCGACGTTGGAATGCAAGGCCCTTCATTTTAGATAACTGAAATGTGAAGTATTCAGCGCAAGACCAATTCAGATAATGACTTGAAAACATACATAGAATATCATGTATGCTGCAATGATCACATCACAAGCTGCACTACTAGCCAGCCAAAGCTAGTATCATTAGAGAAATATCAAATAACTGGCCCAGCTCATAAGAACTTTGTACGTACAGATGTTGCAAATCGGGTTGGAGCTTGAAGTTGGGAGTATCTCCCAACACGATGCTCTTCGACACCAGTTACAATGGCTGCTGTCACTTGCAAGAGAGCGGTCTGAAATAGAGATTTGTGATGTTAGTCTTCAAGTGGTGGCGGATGTATTCAGCGAATATGTAGCTACTTACACTCATGACGGCCACCACGGCAACTTGAGATTTCGATATGTTATATATACGGAAGGCAAAAAACGACTGAACAGTAAAACTGACTAGTAGAAACAATGTCAAGTGATCCTGAAGATACGCCACCAAGTATGAACTTACTTATACCGCTAAATATGAGAATATCAAGCCAAGCCATTTGCGTATCGTCCAGGGCATCGGGATTACCGAATGTGAGAGCATAGCTCTTGAGAGCGTCGCTCCATACCATTGCCGTTTGAGCAGTTTCCATGAGTAGAAGAAAGGCCACAAATGTCTTAAGTACTGGCATGTCTTTTGGAAAGCTCATGTAGTACCAGTCTTTCACCGTGCCTTGGTTAGAAGTTACTAGTACTGAAACATGAATCTTACTTACATGATTGAACAACAAGTGCGCCATAAAGACACGAATTCATCAAAAAAACCTATCAGCTATATCCAATGAATTAGCATCTTTCTTTCATACAATACCAGTAGAAAATAAATCACCAGTGGGCCAGCTCTACAGAATAATCAATTGAGCACAACTACAAGTTTCGAGATACAGATAAATACATACGACGATGCAAGGTCAGAAGGTTCTAACATAGGTGCTTCGGCCATCGATTACGGGCAAGCCTGGTACATTGATGTAGGCAAACGTTTCTTTTATGCTCGGGTCTGGGACCGTTGATGAATAACCGTTGGCGCGTACGAGAAGATACTTTGTGAGAAATCTGATCTGATACTTACATACATACATATATCTATGTATGTTTAGAAACATCTCTCCGAGAAGTCTTACGGAAGCCGCATTATTTGATCTTTGTACGCGCTTTGTTCTGGCCGAGTCCAGTGCTAGTCCCCATGGTTCTCAAGAATATTGCTACACCGACACACTACCGTCCCAATCGTGATACCACCGCGGTGATCCATTTCCGAGGAATATATGCTCAGAACTTTGTGGAAGGCGAGGACTGAATTAAGAATACTAGTTGGCTTCTTCCGAGCTTCCACTGTATATAAACGAACGTACCAGCAAAATTGTTTCGAGGTGACCGAGGGTGATCGTGTACCAGCGTGTGAAGCAGACGTGTCGGGCTATCTTTGGCGTACGGATAACGCCTTGGGGCAAGTAGATATGCGACTTCCAGCTGTATGGGGAAGAACTAATCATCGTCATGAGATTTCTGAGATGTTCGTCACCAACCCTTGGAGCTGACGGAGCTTGCAGACAACGATGAAAAGTTTCTGGAAAACCTGGAGGACAGTCGATACTCCAGTAGCATATGCGTAGTGTATGTAAATCCGCCTCGAAGTGATAAGTAAGGGTCTAAGAGACTTACCGACTGAGTTATTGCCAGGGAGTTGAAGGGAATTGGTCAAGTGAGCAGGTAAATGAATCACTGTTTGCCGATCATTGAAACTAGGGTCGCGCATCCACTTAGACCCACTTGCGCCCACATCGGTCCTATGATCCTAACACCGCCTGTGAGAGTCCTATGTATATGTCAACGAGCTGGAGAAAACACGGTGGGCCAAAGCATTTCAACGCAATTCAGCGGCAGGCAACACTTGGAGAAAAGATTGACAGTAAAGATGTAGCGGTATGAATGCCGATTGCCCGGTTACACGGTAAGTTCAACAATGGGCTAAAAGGCGAATGCAGTGAGAAGATCATGTCAATATGCTTGAGTACCGGGATACTTGCCAATATAAGCTAGACATCTCGCTGGCCGAAAGCATCGGGCGAGGCAAGTTTAGAGTGCGCCGATCTTTCATTCAATCCAACGAAAACTGTCTTTTCGACAGGTCCAACACGATGCCGGAGCAGACCCAGAGCCCAGAACCAGTGGACTTCTCGATGAGCACTTCATCGTTCAACGTCGTCCTGTCCAACCTTCCCGCTCGATGTTGTCATTAATCCTTTTCCTTTCCGGCTTTGATTCCTCCTACCGGGAAGAACCTTCGATAAACTCGGATTTTGCAACGTATTCGCCTCAAGCCTGACCAGTAAATCTATTTAATCCAATACATTTGAGAAAACAAATTTGTATCAAGTACGAAAAGAAAATATACAACGGCTAGATACCATATGATCCTCGATTACTTCCCCACTTCGAATAGTAACTTACAGCTCATCTCCGAGTCCAGCATGCGAGATTACTTTCGTTTCCTCGGACTCCGAATCGCTCTGGGTAACGCTAGCCTGAGTGAGTTTGTCAAACCACTCGCGCATTACCTCGTTGACTAGCTTCGGGTGTTCAAGATGAACCCAATGAGCACCGGGAAGCATCTGTACATGTTCGAGTCACACGCTTGAGTTAGCTGCGCCTGTCATAAGTCGAGGAAGGACTAAATGACGTACCTTCGTAGTGAGATTCGGTAAAAAAGCTTCAGAGTGCAGGAGCCGAGATGCTAAGGCCCAATCTGCGACTGGGTCCTTGGTGTGCGTAGGCCGATGCCGATGTCAGTCAAACTATAATCAGCAGATGAAGAGTAAAACGTACATCGGTCGGCAAGATTGCTAGAACTGGTTGAGGGATAGTGTGATTTCCTTGCTCATGAGCGAACTGCCAAGATGCGCGACGATTCTGATTATCACAGAAATGACAAGGTAAGTTGGCAAACCTAAATGACGAGAGAGAAGGTTTTAGACTAACCTCATCAGTATAGAATTGTAGAGCTTGATAGTTTATCATGAGCCTGAACTCAGAAAGGCGTAGAGGTTTAGTGAGGGCTTACTGTTCTTGAATCCTTGCAGCCGGTACTGCTCGACAAAGTAGTCTTCCTCCTCGGGAGAAAGGAAAGGTATAGGTGGAATCTGCAATGACCAGTTAGAGACGTGGAAAGGGTTTAACGAGACTTGTATTTACCTCTTCAACATGACCCCACGCCTCCAAGAACGAATCAGGACTCGTCAAGTATTCCTCTGGTGGTGGACTTCCTTTTGAACGTAACGTCGCGCGGAGCGTTCGCCGAATATCTTTATCGAGCTCTTCCACAGCCTCGAAGGTTTTTTCATCGAAATAGAGCTGATACGTGAGCTTTGGTATCGCTCCTACCAGGGCCTTAGCAGGCACGAAATCATCGGCCGAGGGGATATACTGTAATGATCATGTGCATGAACACGAGTAGATGTCTCGAAAGAAATAGAGAACACGTACGGGAACGACGATTCCGATTACGGCTTCGATGATATCCGGTCTTGAGCGGGCGGCTTCGTAACACACCGCGGAGCCCCAATCATGTCTAAAAAGAAGCAGCATTGGCAAAGAAATCCGCTAGCGGAAGACCACAACTGACATACCCGACGCAAACCGCCGACTGCACGTTTGCATCCTCCATGATACAGGCAAGATCTCCGACAATGTCATACAGTGTCCCAGACCCTTTAGTGTCATCAGGGTGTGAGGATTCTCCAAAACCGCGCAAGTCGGGGACGATGAGATGGTAGTCTTCCTATGAGGCGAACTTTCAGCACCACGCCTTGAGCACCAATAACGAACGATGAACAACCTTGAACTCTTGGATTTGATAACCCCAGGAGCTCCAAAGACTAGGCCAGCCGTGTACCATGAGCAAGGTAGCCTTAGCGCTTGGATTTATGTCAACATAGCCTAAGCGGGGAGGTATCAGTGTCAGATTGCATTGGCGCCGGCGGCTACGTAGAAAAACCAAAGGCGATTTACGCACTTAATTTGATATCCACAATATCGTCTCCAGTATCTCGCTTAGCCGCTTTACAAGTCACAGACCGCTTGGAAAAATCCCTCGGGTTGAACCCCGACCCAGCAGTCGCCTCTACCAAAAGAACGCCGAAACAACAGAGAAGAGCCAAATGTTTAGAGAATAGCATAGAATAGCAAAAAAAGAAACCCAGGAGAAAAGATTGTAGGAATAGCACGAGTAGCGATGTGGATTTTTCTAGTAGTTGTTGGTAGTGGTGGTCGCGAACAAAGAACGAAAGAATAGGTTTATTCGCAGAAATCAAATGTCAGAGATCTGACACGTTCATGAAACTTGCAATTCAATTAAAAGGCGCTAGCAAATGGCTGTTAGCCCCCGGAGAGGGCACAGCCAGTTCTATACATCATGGTGGGAAGGTGAGAAGAGATGAGATCGCCGCGCCACGCAACTACTACCATATTTTGCAATTTTGCACGCAGCGCTTCTCCTTTCGAAGCGGTGGCTAAGCTTCGTCGGTGTATTTACTGCCATGTGGACCCGGGATTTTCGCTTCAGCCCCTCCGTGGCTTTCTTAGTACTTCTATACACAACGTCTGAACGTCATTTAAGAAGGAAGTTACAGTAATTATTCACGAGAAGCTATGTAATCCTACGCAATAGAGAGGTGAGGGGTCACGGCGATTTTCCTCACCGAAGAGTATATCTACATCAAAAGTAGCGGTTTGAACGCTTCGACGCTTTGTTGATTCGACAGTACCACTTGCTATCATTTCAATCAACGTCATCCAGACCTCCAAAGGTGCTAGGCGGGGGCACAGAAGGACTCGACAAGAGCGCAGGGGAAAACGAAAACGTGAAGCTGGAACGGGGAGGAGCCTGACGCTCTGAAACTGGTCCGCCACCCGACGAATTGGAGTTGGAATTCCTCGTCCCTTCCGCTACCGGCTTCATCATCTGCTTAAGACGCTTCTTTTCCGCCCTTGCAGCAATCCGCCTCCGCTGGTCCTGGGAAAAGTCTGCCAGCGCGTCCAGCGCATCATAAACATAGGCCTTCGATGGACGGTCTCGTAACCTAAATGGAAGTCCGTAACGTCGCCGTGTAAGCAAATACAAACTAAAGCATCCTCACCTGGCGGCCATCTCATCCACAACGTCCCTCGCCCTAAGATACGGCATCTCCTCAGCCATTTTCACATACAACTTTGTCAACACATTCCCCGTCTTCTTCATCTCCATCGCCACCTCCGCCCACCCTTCAAATCTTTCCCTCAACCTCGGCTGATACTCCTCCCTCAAATCCGCAAGGTCAGGATCTCCCGGATCCAAATCCATCATAGCCATGAAATCCCCGTCCTCCCCATCCTCTAACGGGCCCGTCGGGAACCCCATCATCATCGCCGCAAAGGCTACGGGATGAAACGGTCCCATAGAAGGCGTGACGACACTCTCGACCCAATTCTCAATCCTATCTGCACGCTGCTGAGATCCCTGAGAAAGCCTCAACACACGCTCCAGCTCGGTTTTATTGGCAGCCTCGTTTAAGCCTTTAAAGCATAGCTGAACTTGTAGACAGATAGAATGCACTGTCTCCTTCAGTTCAGTTTCAAGAATTTCTACCGCCTGCGCGCGGTAAGCTGACATTTCAGATAGTCTCAGAACGGCTTCTTGGTAGCTATGCGAGTCTTGCGGACGGATGAGATGACAGTAGTCTTGCAGAAGCAAAGATAGTTCGTCTACACAATCCGGTTCGTCGACAGCGGTGTAGATATCCAGAGCAGCTGCGAATGCCGTGGAAGAGCTCGTAGCAATCGCTGCTAAAGACTCTAGCAGCCCCTCGGTTGCTAGGTCGAGGTTAGGGGAGAGTGATGTGATGGCATTATATAGACCGAGAGAAGGGTTGAGCTTGAAGAGGGTCTCCAGACGCTCCAGAACGAGATCTCGAAGGCGATAACGTCCTTTACTAATTTTCTTCGACCAATGGTCTGCGCAAAGATCGGAGAAAGAAAGGTAGCTGTCCGCGCCTGTGTAGTCAGAACAATCGCTATCTTTATCTTCGTCCAAATCATCGTCAGACCATTCGTCGTCATCTTCGTCCACTTTAAGCAATACAATCAACTTCCTAAAACCGGAGAAGGAATGTCTCGGACTCACCTTTATTACCCCCATATAATAGCCTTTCCAAAGCAGACCACTCCATACAATCCTCAATGTCCAGGAGCATCTCTGGAATTTTTTTTCTGGCAAACTTTGAGCCACCCACGGCGTACATCGTAACGAAAAGTTCGCGCCAGATCCACAACAAAACACGGTCGGTGTTCTGAGGATCAGGATAGGAGAACCGCTTGACTACTTTGCCTGTTCTTGACTTGATGACGATCAACATAGGCAGGTTGGTAATAGAGCAATGACACCTGTTCATGTATGAGCATAGACTGAGTGGAGTAATAATCGATAAACATACCCTCCAAAACCCGAGTTATTGCTAAGTTCCGTGATAACCTCCCAACAGTACAGCAAACACGCATGAGCTTCATCGAAATACGCCTCGTACTCATATACAACTCTCCAAATGTCTCCCAACCACGAAGCTAAACTCTCGATGATCTCTGACAGAATTTCACCCCGATTCGACCTTTCTTTCAGCAATCCGCATTTCGCGTCACGACGAAGGTCGTTGAGTAGCATCCGTATCTCCTTTTTCTTGCCTTTCAAATCAAGTTTCGGGATCGAGGCGTATTGTTTCTGGAGACGATTGGCAGCAGACAGGACTATAACCAAAAAGTATAAACTATGATTAGATTTCGTGGCGGACACCATTACAGTAATAGAATGACGCGCACCTCTTTTAGCTTTCTCAGCAGGTAGCAAGTCCAACAACGCGCCAAGTTGATTGTCCACCAACTTTTTCTGCGCCTCCACTGGAAGGGCATCGTAAATTCGTCGCAATCTACGAGAGAGGAAAGGTTCAAATCTCTAGAATCGCAATGGATCTGCGACTAACTTCGAGCTTTTCGAAGCCATATTATTCGTAGGTGGCATCGAAAACTGAAACCTTTACTTTCTTCTTTCTTTCCTTCGATAATCGTCTATGCTTTACTTGACACACGTAAAGAATTTGAAGCAGGTAGCAAGAAGCGGTGCGTGGTCAAGGACAAAGAGACTGGACTAGAAGGTGGTGGTGCGAGCAATAGCCGTTAAAAGCCCCGAAGCCAAATAAAGGACACCCTCCGACCTCCATGCTTGCTCAACCCCCTGGCTTACGATGACACGAATAAATTATCCTGGCTGCATGTATGGTATCTTGTATTGTATAGGGAAAAAAAAGCTATAACCAGATGCTCGACAATATCGAACGCGTGTATTAGTGGGATACTATAAAATCCTCTACCTATTCATACTCACACAGAGCGATGAAGTCCCGTGCTCTACCAGGACGCACAGCGTCCACCATCTATGCTCTAATTCTAAGCAGCAGCCCCATTCGACATTTTTTGCTCCATCTCCTTCCACTTGCCCTCACTCCACGGGCCTGCATCACTCAACGAACAACCTCCAGGACAGTCACACGTCCCTCCCAAATCCTTCGGCAAATTTTCCTTCGGAATCTGCGCCAATAACTTATCCTTATAGTTACTCCCAATGATATCAATCTTCGCAACCGTCACCTCATCCAACCACGGCTTAACAATAGCCCACACGCCGTTAAACAGCCACGGCGCATTGATGATGTAGAACTTGCCCATACACTCTGGGTATCTGTTCTGACCGATGGACGAAGCCTCCATAACGTAGTCCTTTACCCGGTAAAAGTTGGATAGAGAGACATTTTGCAAATCGAGGATAGTACACGACGTTTCGACCGGATGACCGACAGCCTCGGAACATGCGGGTAGACGAGAGTTGATGAATTTCTCGTACTCCCAGACGAGACGCTGGAGTTGACGTTCCTGAGTCGTGCAGGCGTACAAAGCCTTGAAGTCGAGCTTGCCAAGGCGTTCAATGTAAACTGGACGACCATCCTGTAAAAGGGGGCAGAAAGATAGATGGACAGGACAGGGGGAGCGGAAGAAAATGCAGTGAGCTGTGGCTGTGGAAGGATAACAGGGGCATGGTAACACTGTGCACCTTGTCCATTTTGTGATAGTATTGAGGGTAATATTTATCTACCTCTTTCTTTTCCTTGAAGTCGAAGTTCCTAGCAAACGAGATATGAGCAACAGCTTAGCAGTTATAGAATACAAAAAAAGGCGCAGCTAATAGTAGTGTAAACAATCCAAACTCACTTGATTATATCGTCAACACCGAAATCTTTCCTCCATTGCTCACAAGCAAGAAGCATAGCCTTGGCCAGCGCAACGTCAAATTTTCTCGCTCTAAGGAATCTACAACGCAAAAAAAAAAGAACGGTCAGCCGCAGACGGTCTAAAAAACCCGCCCATGCTCACACGACCACCTTCCTCCTCCCCACAAAAGAAAGAAACGAAACCCAACTCACCTCAACAGCGTAGCATCATCCATTCTCTCCTCAACAAAAACCCCCTCCTCCTTCAGCTCCTTTTTGAGCTTATCCAACGCATGCTGCTGAGGAACCGTCAAGTTCCCCAGACGCCCAGGTAAAGGCTTATAATTCGGGTCCGTAATACCCTCGGGCAGCGCACTCGCACTAGCCTGCATAGGAGCTTGTTCTGCGGACATCGAGAGCTTGTGCAGGAAGATTTACAGAGAAGTGTAAGACTTTGAAGGGTATTTTATGAGCAGGGTATCGTAGATTGTGTAGATGAATGGGATGAATATGTGGTGGTGGGATGACAAGGGCGAGCTACTTCGTTGGCGGTGTTCAAATGGGTTTCCTGAAAGGGGCTGCGGAGGCCGGCATGATCGGCCGGCAACATGTCTCCCTTTGGAAACTCCAGCCGTCCCGGCTCTAGTTTTCTGGCTATACTTACAGTAACTATCAGTCTTTCGTCGTGATATAGCACTACATGTCAATGTTGTGTCTAGTCAATAAATTCAAGGGAGTCACTCATGTGTCACTTGTGTCAAGCAAAGCATTCCAAAAGTGCTGAAGCAGATTCCAATACATATATGTTGATGGAAATAATACATATGCTGATAAACAGAGAAGTTTCCAAGTACTTAAACTGAGGGCTCACTTTAGATCACAACATTCAATGGGAGGATCTGAGGAGATGTGCTTACAGTAAGCCTTGGGTAATCAGCACCTTCACTTTACTACTTATACCCAAACTAGTTCTAAGAATGTTACAATAACAGCTAATAGTGAAAATTAAAATCAGTATCAGCAGGTATAGAATAGGTTAACCACTGTCCTCAAGCTATCTTGCAGATATCCTCAAAACACCTTTGGTACAGGGCCTTTTTTCTGATGTACATAACATCACATGGTGAAAATGCTTGTATGTCACAAACATGCAACATATATAGTAAAATGTAACCAGTCTATTTCTGGAAATCTTTGGTTATAATCTGGGTTTCCTGTTTCTTCCCCGCCTGTTCCACATGGCCGGCTTCGAATCTCACTTACAGTCACTCTCTCCAGTGAAATCGGAGTGGAATCAATGCACTTGCGATGAACTCAAACAGGTTAAGAAATATATCAGTCGTTCTAGACACGGAACTCTAGGGAATCGTGGAGGAATCGGGACTGGAATGGGAATGTCGGTGGGCAAGGTAGTGAAATCAAAGAAACTAATGAGATAGCAGCCAAGGGAAACAGTGAAATCATAGGGAAGGGAACAGTGAAATCGAGTGACAGGAATAGGATTCAACGGAATCGAGACTGGAACCAGAATTTTAAGGGGAGGGTAATGTAGTGAAATCCAAAGAACCAATCAAGTGGTAGCCAGGGGAAGTAGTGAAATCACAGGACTCCGTTGGATGAAATTGAATG
>RCHF01000472.1:0-29163 GCA_003987895.1 Neonothopanus nambi | reverse complement strand
ACTTGTACTCTTGCCTAACGTGCTTTCGTTGTTGTCAGCGCCAAGGTTAAGCCACCTGTTAATAAACCCAGCTCGCCTGTGGTCATCTCTTCGTGAGTTTGTCTCTTTCTGTGCTTAAATGTTTGTGTCTAATGTTTCTCTCATCGGTAGCGACTCTGACAGTGATTCGCTGCCTCCGGCTCACGAAATCATGTCCTCGATTAAGAGGTGTGTTAATCATCTCATGTTGAACATCTTATCATAAACCTTATTCCTTTTTTTCTTGCAGCGCTCG
Source organism: Neonothopanus nambi (assembly GCA_003987895.1). Lineage (NCBI taxonomy): Eukaryota > Fungi > Basidiomycota > Agaricomycetes > Agaricales > Omphalotaceae > Neonothopanus > Neonothopanus nambi. Next base: position 28,889 of record RCHF01000472.1, on the reverse strand, counting down.
CTCGAAGGCGACTGTCGGTGTCAAACAGGAAAACGTCGTTGATTCCTTGCACGCTGCTGAGGACGACAGACTTTCGCCTATGTCCGTTGATTTGAGTGCTGCCGACCCTGAGCACGTTGCTGTTGACGATGTCGCTGACGCTGCTGACTCCGGTGAAATCGATGAAATTGATGACTTCAACGAGGACGCTGTTGCTGCTGATTCCGTTGACGCGTTTGCGGATCCTACTGTCTCTGACGATGAAAATCAGTGAGACTTTCTTCTTCTCCATATGTTTTCATATTATTCCTTTACTGACATGTCTATTTGCTGTAGGTCTGACTCTGAGGCTCTCCCTTTGGCAGATGTTGACCGGTTGTAAGTCTTCAATTTCTTMCTGCTTTGTGTTTATGCTGTATGCTAACTTGTAGTTCTTATAGCGACGATGTTCCTGTTGACGTTGACGCTGCCGAGGCGCGTGATGAATCTTTTGAAACTGCCCCTGCCGCTGTGCCTTCTGTTCTCGACATCGAGCTCCAGCATCCTTCTCTCCGGGACTATTACAAGACCTTGATCAACATGCCTCCCCCTGCGACTATGGTTCCTCACGCTAACTCTCGCAGTACGACCAACGAAGTCCTTTCTGCCAACTTTGGTCAGGTGCTTGAGGCCCTGGACAGAAATGCACGAGCGTATGTTCATGAGTGTTTTTCAATTCCATTCAAATGCTGAGATCTGCTTTGCTTCCAGTCGCCTCAGGTTGAGCCTTAAATTCGTGCAGCACCTCACTTTCGTCAACATCATGCGCCTTTCTGCTAACGTTATTCGGAGCGGATTCGACTGTTGTGTAATTGCAAATCTTCCTGGTCGTCGGGACAATGCTGTCTTGACCATGACTGGGCTCTGCGTTCTCAGTCAATTGGCTGATGGTGCCGGTCCTCAAAACTACAGGGCCAAGAAGATTTGGGTGAGGCCGTTTCAGCAAGAATACGAGATCTTCCAGGCCTGCGTAGGTGCTCAATTCAACGTCGACACTTTCCACGCGCCGTGCGACGGCGGAGCGATTGCCTTTCAGTCTCGAAAAGAGGACTGGCGCCCACGTCCCAGTGGCTCATGTATGTACTCCTGTCATTTGTTTTAACTTCCAATTTACTGATTCCATTGCTCTTTCCGTTAGCTTCGGGTGTCACTCATTCCTCCAGCTTTGCGAGTCCCTCGAGATCTTCTGCCAGTGCCACGACTTCTACGGTGGCCTCTTCCTCGTCTACTATTGGTCGGTTGGCCTTCTTGGCATACGGCGACAAAGGTGTGTTCTTGCTGCTTTTCTTTTACTGGTAAACGCAGCTGATCATTCGTACAGTTCCCATCTTTGACGGTCGCGCTCGGGTCGGCAAACAGCCCTACAATGGGTTTGCTTTTCGTGCCTCAGACTGGGACTCCCTCACCTCCCTCGATCGTTTCACCAAATCTGAGGTTCCTGTCGACTCCCTTGTGACTGTCGGCTTCACCCTGTCTGGTTGGCCTGCCTTGAAAGACGCGCCGTACTTCACCGCGCACTTTAACTTGTTGTTTGTCATCCTGCTTACTAATCCAATGGTCGCGAGCTCTGCGTAGATGCCATGCCCATCGCTCACTTTCAACGCGTTTCTTTTTTATTCAACACGGACCGTCTGCGTAAACGTCAAAAAAAGAAGAAAAATACTCATAAGCAAAAAAAAACTATAAAATAACTGTAACCTCAATTGTTTCGCTCTCTCTTCCTTTTTCTGTGCTCAAAAGGTGCTTAGTTTTCATTTATATACAATGTACCTCGTACTATGTAGTAGTGACACACTAGATACCACAATCTCTTTCTTCTTCTGTCTTCAATACGTGTTTAGGTTTCGCTTATATACAATGTACTTCGTACTATGTAGTAGTGATTTACTAGATACTGCAATGTGATAATGTCTTGCCTGTACAAATGTGTTTGCTCAGTCTTTGCGTGAATCTTTTGACTTCCCTGCAAGCTCGTCCCATGTTGAAAACATTCCCATGCCCCACATACATCTTTCCCTCTTTTCCTCCTCGGCTCGTTTTGCTGCCCCCTTCGAACTTTCTGCCTTGACCTCCATCTCCGTTCGCCCACCTGCATCCAGCCATCTCCAAAGCCCTCCAGCACTGTACTGTGTAATTGAGTACCGTGTTTCGCCCCTTTGAACCGGTGTATTTGAATGGCGAATGAGAGCTGACGGTAAAAGTATCGTGCATCCCGGCGGAAATTCCATGATAATCTTTAGGTCCCAGAGGACCAAATGACCACCTCTTGTGCTGTCGTAGGAGCCTCCAGATGTAACTGCACACATGCCGTGTGCTGTATTCTTTGAATCAGTGTGAACGAAGGTACGAGTCTGTGGCCCGAAGTTGACGGTTATGCATGCGAACACGCTTCTGGGGAAGTTGGGCTGTAGATCTGGTAGCATTTCGTAAAGCTCCTTGTTCCGTTTGAAATAATAATTGTAGTTTTTTGGCGACCACGTCGCATATGCCGCTGAAAGAGTGTAAATATTTCCAGTGATGTTATCATCAATTGTCAGCTTACCGCTCTGAGCTGCAGCGATATTTCGAAAGCATGGACGGTCCAACAATGTCTGCATCATATTTTGGTGTTTCCCTCCCAATCGCATTGGCCTTGGTTGCCCTTTCCCATAGGATATGCCATATGCGACTGCAGGAAAAGCTCCTCGTTTGTGCTTCTTCTCTTTGCTTTTGAAACCGGTATCGACTCGCGCATTTTCAACGTGCTGGAAAGCTGTTTTAACATCCTCCTCGTAGTTCGGATTCTTAATCTTTTTAACTCCTACAGCGATCACTCTGCCTTTGCGGTCTATGATGGGCCTTGCTACTCTGTCAACGCTATTAGTATATTCCAAAGCATGTATACGCGACCAGCGCTCAACTTACTCTCCGTGCCATCCTATGTATTGAAATCCTTGCTTGTCGAAGTACATTGGATCCCTCGCCACTGTTCTTCCGTAAGGGTTTAAGTTCATTCCGACATACGACCCTTTTGCAGCCGGTAAGGTTTCCGAATCAAAGTCTGTGAATATTGGGGCAGCCGTGTCTATGGCACCATTATAGCCGTCGGCATGGCCACTCTCTTCATATTTCTGCGCTCTTTTCTTCCCTCGCTTTCGGTTCGTGTAGGACTGTGGTTTGGTAACTTTTCCCGCCTCAGTCTTTATTCTTTTGTTCTCAAATGGTGCATCGACTTCGTCGCGTTGTCGCTTTCTGTTCCCTGTAAGCGAAGATGGTTCGCCCCTCGTCTGTTCGAATGCCTCTGGCTCCTCGTCTTCTTCCTCTCTCTCGAGCGCTAGCCTCAACAGCGACTCCAAGTCGACATCGGCAGTGATCTGAACAGGTTCTACCCCGGATGGCCACCCGCTAACACTTGATGCCATTCACTTTTCCGGGCATCCGTCAGTCGTCAAGGTATGTTGCTTTGTCGTGGACCGCGACATACCTTTAATCTTTGATTCTTCTGCTGTCTATATAATCTTTCGCGAAGTATCTGTTCAAGGCCGTCGTCAGTCTGGCATCTCGGCCCTCAATTGTATATATCTCAAACATATAGAGCGGTGCAGTGGTTCACTGCCGGGATCCTTGGTCAGCGGCGCATCGCCTGTCACAGCAGGATCTTGGGATACAGGTTGTACGCTGTAGATCCATAATTTGAATCCTTCAGCGTCAGCTTTGTACCCCTTTCACCCTCCACGACTGCCGAGCATGAGTGCCAACGGTTAAGAAAGCGTCGTTGACAGTCACAGCAGCTTGAGATGCGCGCTTTCCTCCGTAGATCCATAAATTGAATCATTCGGCACCAGCGTCACACCCTTCCACTGCTACAGCTGCCAACCGTTGATAACCAACGCGCTGTTGCAACGCGCCAACCCAGGAGCCACAGTGTATCAACAGAGTTCAAACCGCGTCCTTTGGACGCGTTCTCTAGCACATGATTCGTTTTCTATCACAATGAAGATGTGTATTGCGCGTTTCTACCCACCGTGACGCGTAGGATACGAGTCTTCTTCTTGGCTTTGCAGGGAACCTGAGGGGAGGGCGTGTGCTTACCTCTTTTTAGGATCTATAGCTGTAAAGCAATCGATGCTACAGCTTTATACTCTCTGGTGTGAAGCCACACCCTCATCCACAAGATAGTCAAAGTGTAAAACAGTCTCCTTGTTCGTTGACGGCTACTGTGGACAATAAATATGTTTTGTTCTGTGGGCGTTTTCATCAGCCACGTGATAGAATTTTTGGTTGCTTACATGTCTTCGTTGTTGGTAAATAGATGCAAATTTGGTTTGTTGATTTCCTCGTCGTCTCTACACTTTAGTTTCTTTGCCTTGCTCATGTTGCGGCTATTACATTTGTTGCTTTTCTCTTTCACTGCTCTCGCTTTCAGTAAGTTTTTTCTGTGTTTTCTCCAGTTCCGACAGCCACACTTACATGAATCTAAATTTGTTCTTTAGGTTTATTGTGGTTGAGGGTCGTGTTCTGTGACCGTTCTCTCACCTCAAATCTATCTCACAATAACCCGATACCTGTACCTTATGACGGTATGTTTTTCTTTTCGCTGCTGCTGGTACGTTCTGACTGACGTTGTAGATTTCGACCGTTTAGGACTGTCTCTTGGACAAGCTGCTCTCGATACTTGCGTCGGTGAGCCGTCTTTCATTTATGGTGCGCGCTCTTTTCTCTTCTTGCTATCTCTGTACCCTTTCTGACATGCTCAATAATAGTGACGAAAACTAGCCGTCCTCTTTTTACCTCGGTTTCCGCACGTTCGCTTGCTGGTACAGAGACGTCTGTTACATTATCTTGTGATGCTTCCATCATTACCTCACTCGAGGGATTCGATTGCAGCCACCCATTCGGTGCTGCTCCCGCCAGAGCATCTGGTATCAATTCTGAGAGTTATTGTATCCCCATGCTGTGTCCTCTCTCAGGTTGTTGCAGCCCTTTACCCACTATCATCAAATATACGTCGTTCTTGTTTGACCTTGTGTCCACCTTTGCCCGTAACCATGCAAATATCCCCTCTGCTCGCTATATTTGGAACGATACCCCTTTTTTTAGCGTCGCCAGCCGCGTAGCTACTGCAAGGCTGCTGGCTATGAGAAATACAATGACTCGCGCTCAGTTTCTGGCAGAGTTTGCGCGTCTCTATCCACCGCGCCACTCAATGCATGCCAACACAGTTTGCGCATATCTCGGGTTAACATCTTCGTTTTCAAAGGCCACTGTTTCCCCAGGCTTGGTTGTCTATGCTCGCCTTTGCTTTGTATCGGCTGTGGTTCACGATCATACAGTCCACGCATTTCTGTCTTTGGTAAAGTTTTTCATCCCACCTTTGCCTAGGTCTCGGCCGCTGGTTCCACTGTCAATACCCTCCGTTAACGTGCATCTTCTTGCTGCTCCGCATCGCTTCTGTCGACGGCCTTCTTGTAAGGTACTTTCTTATGCTGTGCCATGGCTCCGTGATCAACAACCTGCCTTCGTTTATAGATCCCTGTCCAATTCAATTGGTGGTCACGCAAAAACACTTATACCTTACTCTGTATTTCAAGATTATATCTTATCCTCGCACATCGACTCAGATGCATTTGACGATTCGGCGTTTTCCTTTACGCTTGCCGGTTTCACGGAACTGAATGACGACCCTGCATTTCCAAGGGATACTCATGTATATACCAACATTCCTGCACACCTAATACTACCGCACTTGACACTCACTGATTCTCGTAAGCTGGGTAAACTTCATGGTGGCAAACTGTCTCGTGCAAGTAAAGATATCATTTATGATTTTTTCGATGCTCACTCGTGTTTGTATTGTGCACAACAAATGACAGTTTTCGACATCCGTTCGTCCGCGTGGTCGAACAAAGCTGTGGCTCGAAAGGTCAAACGTGAAGCTGCGAAAGTGACCCAAGCAAACTGTCCGCCACCTACCGATTCTTCAAATCCTTCTTTGTACCCGTTCCCACCTGAGCCTGTGGATGATGCCATTACGGATAGGGTGATCTGTAATGCGTGCTCTCGGTTGTCGACCTCCATGGTTGAGGAAGGTGGTTGCGCTGTCTGTGGGCAGCTCACACCTCGCTCCCGGTTATCGCCCCTCAAAGCTGTTAAAAATCAGCTTCATGTTCTCGTCGCGCCTGACGTTGTTCGAAAAGAAAGGAAATCCATCTACGAACCCATCAAGTATTCTACGCAACCTGTCTTGGATCATGGGCTATCTGACATCTGTGACTCTTGTCGAGGTTGCATACGGGCTGGAAAAGTACCCCATTTAGCTCTAGCTCGAGGTCTCTGGTTGGGTAAAGTACCCCCTGAGTTATCTTGCCTTCGTTACATGGAGCGCATTCTCATATCACGGGTACGGCACTCCTGTTGTTTTATAAAGCTCAGCACTGGCCGCAATAAGATGAAGGCGAACGCGATTGCGTTTGAAGCACCAACACCAAAAGTATACGCCCACTTGCCACCTCCTCGATCTGATATGGACGAAGTCTTGGCCATTCTCTTCACTGGTCCAACAAAACCTACTCCTGCTGACTTTAAACGTAGTCCATTTCTTGTGCGCAGCCAAAAGGTGAGGAAAGCTTTGGAATGGCTCATTCGAAACCACCCTGATTATGAAGACGTCGTGATCTCAGATACCAATCTTTCCGAGTACGATGAATCCTTGCCGCCCTGCACCGTCGAGTGGAAATACTCTGAAACGAATAAGAATCCCGAGAGTACTAGTGTATGGGATATGGACTATGAAGAGGGAACGGAAGAAGGCGAGTGTCCATTCACAGTGCATGGCATTACGGGTGAGCAGCTGGACGGGCTGTCGGTGGACGAGCTGAAGGGTAGAGCTTGGCAGCATTTCGATAATGGTGGGAAGGTACTGGCAGTTGGGCATTCCAACCGCCCTGAATCAATATGGCATAACCCCCGCCTGTATCCTAAGATGTTTCCCTGCCTGTTTCCATACGGCGCAGGGGCGATAGGTACAACTCATTTGGGCGAAGACGCGCATAATCGATTTCTACTTATGTACCACGACAAGCGATTTCAAACAGATCAACATTTTCCATTTGTAACTTTCAGCCATAGCCAGATTAAAAAAGCAAATAAAGCTGCTTGGTTACTCACCGAGAAGAAGAATTTCGGTGCTATGTCAGATAGACTGCTAAACTTGAATCAAAAAGTTCTGTCAGATATAGCCAATAGACTTGCCAACGGTGAACATTTCAAACCACAGACTGACGAAGAAAAAGCGTGTTATCAAGTTATTCGTGACCTGGACCAAGTGGCATGTCGTGTACAAGGTTCCACGACTACAAAGAAACACATGCGCAATGAGATATGGTCATTGATCTCACATAAAGGCGCGCCATCATGGTATATCACTTTGTCTCCTGCTGACGAAAAACACCCAATATCACTGTATTATTCGGGTACCAACGAAAAGTTTGAGCCTACTATACTTGATCATAAAACGCGGTTGGCACAGATTGCTCGGAACCCTGTTGCTGCAGCCAGGTTTTTCCATATGATGGTTGAAATTTTCATCGAGGAAGTGCTGGGCTTCAAATCAGAGGACCGAGGATTCTATGGACACCATAATGCACACTACGGTACAGTCGAACAACAAGGTCGACTTACACTTCATCTGCATCTAATGTTGTGGCTTAAAAGTAGTCTATCCCCACAAGAGATGCGTGATAGGATTTTAGACCCAAACTCTGGATGGCAGAAGAGAATTGTGGAATATCTGGAAAGTGTACACTGTGGTGAGTTCATTGGTGGTACCCAGCAAGAGATATATCAAAAGTTTAAGGACGCATCTGTAAGCGGGGAAAACTACCAGAATCCAACCGAAACCATGCCTATTCCTCCCCCTTCTATTTGCCCTCTCCACAACTTTCTTTTACAACCTGGCACATGCACATCCTGTTGTGCGTATGCAAATTGGAAGACGCAGTATTGTGATACTGTTGATGATCTTATCTGTAAGTCAAACGTTCACAATTGTGAACATAACTTGAAGAAAGACGGCTCCGAAAAGCTCAATAAGTTGTCCAGTGGGTGCAAAGACAACAAGTGGGGTCGTTGTAAAGGTCACTTCCCTCGAGAGCTCTTTGAACAAACTCTTGTAGATCCCGAGACCGGTGCTATATATATGAAAAAGGGTGAGCCTTGGTTGAACATGTTTACACGTCCACTAACTTACATATTTAGATGCAACACAGACGTTACAAATCTCTCGTCTGGCACAGCAATCAAGGCCGTTGTCCTGTATGTATCAGACTATATCACCAAAGCGTCACTGAAAACTCACGTAGTCTTTAATTGCATCTTGAATATCTTTTCCAAAAGTGGTGAGTTGTTACATGGTACTGCATCAAGTCATGAGAAAGCACATTCATTGATGACAAAGGTTGTAAACCTACTTACAACAAAGATGGAAATGGGCGCACCGATGGTCTGTATGTATCTGCTAGGAAACCCAGATCATTATACAGACCATACTTTCATCCCTTTCTACTGGCAAAACTTCATTTCTGAAGCTCGAAGGTATTGGCTCACGGATAATGACCCACATGCAGTTCCTCAGAAGGTCGCGTTAATAAAGCGGAACGGTAGAATCGTAGGCCTGTCTCAAGTATATGATTACATCTATAGAGGTGAATCGCTTGCTCACCTTTCACTGTATGAATGGGCCAGGCGCACTGAACGCGTATCCATGAGTGCTGCTAAGTATACCGGTACCCGGTCACCCAAGAAAAAAGATGCACACACCGACCCTGCTTCAAACCACATGGTCAACGAGGCGACTGAGGATGCTCAGCTAGATTCTCCAGACATTTCGTTTGTTGATGCAGATAACTCTTTTGATTCAAACGCTTCATCACAGGCACTGGATGATGACCGTGTTCAATACGACGTGGATCCAACAGAAGAGTGCACACCTTCTATAGACCTTCGTAAGTCGTGTATCCGCCTTCACCCCTCTCATCCCTTGTACGATACACACGCTACACACGTGAAAAAAGACTCCGAGTTTTATGTTGTCAACTTTGTCGGTGCGACCCTGCCTCGATGTGATCGTGGCGACCGCGAATATTATTGTTCTACAATGCTTGCGCTATTCAAGCCCTGGAGGTCAGGAAAGGATCTCAAACCAAAAGATTGTAACTGGCACACTGCGTTTGAAAAGCACAGTTTCACTGAAAGAGAGAAATCCTTGATGAAAAACTTCAACTTACGGTATGAATGCCTGGATGCAAGAGATGATTATCGAGCAAAGCTAAAGGCAGGTGCCAGCGAGTCAACGTCCTGGGATTCTACATTCAATGAATGGCTTTTAAATAACTGTGAAGATGATGATAACTTAGTGTTCCCTGAAAACAACGAACAAACCTATGAATTTGATGCTTCATCTGAGAGTTTGGGCATTCAGCAAAGTGCGGCATTTCGGCGACAGTTGACTTTAACGATGGCTATGAAAGCGTTGCTTGTATCATCAGGTTGGTCCTCTCCAATGAAACGTAATGCTGACGACGTAGAACATGAGGTCAAAGAGGCTCCTTCTAGAAACTGGTCTGCCGCTGAATGGAGAAGAGCAGTTACTAGAGCCCGAGAAGCGCTTTTGAATAGTAAAGGTGAAAATCTCCCTACTAATTTGCGGCGAGTTGTACCTAGTGTGTCTGGGGTAGCATTACCTAAATCCAATGGCACTGTACATATCACAGACAAAGCTTACCTCGAGCGTGCATATGTTGCTTCCGTATCCCACACTGACCACGTAGAAGAGTGCTGTAAACACTTCATGCTTAACCACGAGCAGGAAAGAGCGTTTCGGATCGTAGCAAATCATGCAGTTAGCCCATATCATGAGCAGTTAAGGCTATACATCGGTGGTATGGGTGGGACAGGAAAATCCCAAGTGCTCAAGGCACTGTCTCACTTCTTTTCGCTGAGAGAAGAGGCTTATAGATTCACAGTCGTCGCCCCGACTGGAAACGCTGCTGCTTTGCTTGGTGGATCAACTTATCATTCAGTTTTGGGAATCAGCGAAAGAACCAGTAAGAAGTCCCTACCGCAGGTTAGGAATCGCCTTCTTGGTGTTGAGTACATATTCGTCGATGAAGTTTCCATGATATCCGCTTCAGAGCTGTACCAAATAAGTGCCCGCTTGGCACTGGCCTTGAACAAAGAAGGTACTGAGTTTGGTGGTATGAATATGATCTTCGCAGGAGACTTCGCTCAACTTCCACCAGCAATTGGGTCACCACTATACTCTCGGTCAATCGGTCTTGGTCGCACCAGTGTCAGAAAGCAAGAAGAAGCAATTGGAAAATCTATTTGGCACCGTATCACCAATGTTGTCATCCTGAGGAAAAATATGAGACAGAATGTTCAATCAAAAGAAGATCAGAAACTACGTACTGCTTTGGAGAACATGCGATACAGGAAGTGTACACCTGCTGATATAACATTCTTGAACTCACGAGTTAGTGGAAGTATGCCAGGAGCTCCTTCGATAAACAATAAACAATTCAGAAACGTTCCTATCATTACTGCACTCAATGTACAAAAAGACGAAATCAATCGTTTAGGATGTGAGCGTTTTGCAATGGAAGCTGGTTACCCATTGGTGCACTTTTACTCCGAAGACGTGTGTAAACCTGCGACAGACAGAGTAACCGACAGCAAACGTACTACAAGAAAAAATACACTTCACCTACCAACAATGACTGACACTGTTCAGTCTCTGCTATGGTCTTTGAGTCATTCTTCTTCTGAACTTCATACTCCCTCTAAGCTGTCGTTGTGTATCGACATGCCAGTAATGATACGTACAAATCTTGCAACCGAGTTATGTATCACCAAAGGGCAAGAGGGCGTAGTTCACGGTTGGGTGGCGAAAAAGGGTTCGAGGGGTCAGAGCATGTTGGATACACTATTCATCAGACTCACAAACATGCCGCCAGGGAGAACGGTTCAAATTGAAGGTCTGCCCGTTAACGTAGTACCCATATCCCCTACAACCAACTCAATGAATATAACCCTTCCTGATGGATCAAGCATTCACGTTTCCCGAACACAGGTTGAAGTTCTGCCAAATTTTGCGATGACAGATTACGCATCACAAGGTAAGACTAGACCGTTTAACCCGGTGGACCTCACGAACTGCAGAGATTTTCACGGCATATATACTGCGTTATCACGAAGCGCTACAGCCGACGGTACAATCATACTGCAGAGTTTTGCACCTCAAAAAATAACCGGCGGTCAAATACAGAATCTGAAAAATGAATATCGTGAGTTGGAGATATTAGATGAAATAACAAGGCTGCGCTACCTTGGTAAGTCTCACAAAACGATTACAGGCCATCACCGTCAGGTCCTCATAAGGGCGTTTCAAGCTTGGAAGGGGGTGACATACGTTCCGGCTAACGTGCATACTGCAGTGAGGTGGAACAAAAAGGATCTGTGGATTGAGCTGGACTTAGAAGAAGATGCATGGAAGATTTTATCCCGGAAAGCGCAACCTGCAGACAATAATACAGAACTTCAGTTAAAGCAACGAAATCTGAACGTAGCGGAAGGTACGACACCTGTAACCCTTAACTCCAACTCCGTGAACCCAATCCAACCGTTATCAACCTCAACGGCCCAAAAACGGCGCCATGTTTCCAATACGTCAAGTATATATGCCGCCAGCATTCGAGAACAGACAGCCAGCATTCGAGAAAGCAATAAGAGGATGAGGGTAATCTCCCGGAGAATATCTTCCCGAACAACACCTGTGCTTTTGGGGCCTCGGTGGAACAGCAACAGCTGTGCATACGACTCTGTTGTATTCATTCTATATTCGATCTGGTTGTCGAATCCTGTTTGTTGGTCTGCTGCATACAGGGAAAGCGGAAATGCGTTGCTATCTGCACTTACTGAAGATTTCGAGAAGTGCAAAGAGAGCACAATTACGATTGAAGGTGCTCGCGACAACTTGCGCAGGGGGTTGGAACTACTAGAGCCTAGATCGTTTGTGTGGGGTGAATATGCTCCTGTTCTAGGGGTGCTCGATAACCTGCTTACATCGGAAACCACTATATTTGATTCTAAATACGTTTGTCAGGGCCTTCACACGATCAACCGCGCCCCACAGCCTCTATACAAAGCAGTTCTTGATTCCACCTATCCTCACCTGTCTATTTCAGATTGGATTACCTGACATGAGCATCTTACTCACCTACGATGTTCAGAATGTCAGCTCCGCGTCACTATCAAATATACTGCTAGAAGTTTACCTCCCATATTGGCATTTCAGCTATCACAGCCAGACCACGGCAATGTGATTCCGTACCTAAATAGCGAGATATTACTAACAGCCAGTAACAGTATCGAAAGATACGTTCTTCGGGGGTTAGTATACTACGGAGGGCATCATTACACGTCTCGCCTCATCGATAGTGATGGGGACATATGGTTTTACGACGGAATCAGAGGTCCAGCTAATGTGAATTACAACGGTAACATTGAAGTACGTGGAATAAATCTGGCTAGACAGAGTGAGAGAACAGCGTGTTCTGTGATCTATGTTCGACGTACATATACGGAGACCAGTGTAAGCACGCCGCTGCAAAGTTGATGTACATTGATAATCTTCGTACTCTTATTGTTTCTTCCTTTAATGCTTCACAATTTCGTGTTCAGAACTAATGAGATTGGCGCACTCTAATACTGCTACCAGGGCTCCCAACATGTACAAGATACATTCATGACAGGGCACACGGAAGGTACTAGGATATCAAGATAATCGTTCACATTCAACTTATAACGGTCATTCTAAATCTGTGGTATAATGGCCAGGGCATGACCGGCTTATCTTAATGTTAGCCATGCTTGCCACAGTATGGAGTGGTAAAACTCACCATTTCAGGTAAGTAATCACAACATCAGCGTCGGCTGTAGTAGCGCTCATAGGTAAGCCGTGCTCGTCAACACTCACCCCAACAAAAACTTTGCTCCAGAATATTTCACGCTGGCAGCTTGCAGCAAAGCATGGCAACGCACGAACATGGCCCCACTCAAAGCAGAACAACTTGAAACGTGAGCCAAAAGGCACGCGCGGCGGGCGGACGTCCAAGATCGACCGTATCCTATTGGGATATGTGGGAGGACGCAAGGGGGAACCGATAAGACCAGATGTGATACTGTCCCAGGCTTGATCAGGATCATTGGATACCACCAACGGAAACAGGTATGGAGTAGGGCGACAGGGCAAGAACAGCAGAGCGGAAATATGGCGTTCGTCTGGCTATAAAGCACTCAGTAGAGGTATAAATCAGGCTTGAGAAGATACTAACCAACAGTGGGGATCGGAGTGCTTCATCTACAGTTTGTCGGTATACAGCATCCACTGCAATTAGCAGTTCCTCCTTGGTCAACGTATCCATGTACTCCGGAGTTAGAGAACGAACTGATAATAGATACACCGGTCAACGTTGTAACAGAGAAGGGAACTCGCACTCACATGCTCGGTTTGGCTGCCAGTGACTGCAGCTCAGACTGTAAGGTATGCTATGGTCAATATGTATACTCGCTGAACAGTGTGCATGAAACCGTACTAACCCTCGGAAAATAGAATTAACTTCCTTTCTGTCCCTTGCAGACGGATCTAAAACAGTGCCAGCATTGTTCGTGATCACAACGATGGTCTCGCCCCTCCAATAAGCCGTATTCTGGTCTCTGGTGCAAACCTCACCACATGGAGGAAGACTAACCCCCTCAGCAGCAGTGCTGAAGAACCAAGCAGTTCGACGCTCCACATCGGCGTTGAATATAACTTGAGAGGTCGCACTTCGTAGTGGGCTGGAGGTGTATGGATTCTCGCGCACTGATCGGAATAACGCCTGGTGCAAGTTCTCTTCGAGAGTTCTATCCGGAAGGTGCAACGGCAGGGGCACTAGATACATAGCCGGATTGTGTGGCGAGAAAAAGAGAGCTTTACACAGGTATGGATGTAACTCTTGCCCCTGTCACAGCTACAAGTTAGGTTCGCAGCACTTAGATCGTGACTCAACTGACTTACCTCTGCACTCCGACCATGAACTTCTTCTTCTATGATAGCATTGAGTTCCAACGCTTTCAGATCGCGCTGCAAAAGAGTGAGGGGATCCATGAGTGAACAGGTTCCGAGCACCAGAACACCGCTCTTAAATATCCTACCTTTGTTCCTGTCCGCGGGCGAAACAAAGGGCTAACTTTCGGGTTTAAGACCTCGAGGAAGGAGGGCCTTAGGGTGATCCACCTATATTAATAAGAGAAGGCTTCCTTGCGTGATCCCCTTCACCTTGCTCCCCCACACAGGCATTGTAGACATCGAGAAGGCAGGGTATTGAAGCATTCAGTGAGAATAAGAGATTGCTGACCCGGTCCACGAAAGGCTGTAGATGAGGTAATTTTCCAAAATCCAAACCGAAAACTCGAACTCGTACCCGCCTGGGCACCTGCCCAGGCTACCAATCAAGTGTACCTTCATCACTACAACTGTGATCGTTCCAACCCTCCTAACTTAGCTGAGATGGGTGACGCCACTTGTGAGTTGCTTGTTCCCTCTTCATTTTCTTAATCTCATTCATTCCTTTTTATAGGCTCAACTCTTTTCTTGTGTGAATGATGACCCCGAGCAATTTTGTAGTCATGCTCGAGCCGTTTGGATGGGTGCCATTTGTTTTACCAACAACGTGGATCATTACTACAAGGCCGCCCTCAAACAGTCCTGGTACTTAACCAAAAAGAAGAGGACCTCAGAATATCCCAACAAAATGGTGAGCCTCGTCCTTTTCCTTCCTGGATTAGCCTCTCATTTTATTCTAGTTTTACAACTTTAGCAGCTGACTCTCTAAGGATTGCAACAAAGACATCTTGAGCCAGATCGTCCCACTTTCCGATGCCAAAGACAAAGCACAGGATGACAAAAAGGGCGATGCTAACTTCGATCCTGGTACAGAAGTTGTTCCTCTGTCCCAGAGCCCAACACCTGTTGTAAGTATTTTATTTTCATTCATTCACTTGTAATTTCTAACTCCTTCCCTGGCTAGGCCTCGTCATCCAAGTGAAAACGAGATCCATCACCTGATGTCATTGAATCTGCTGCTAAGCACATCCGCAACAACTCTGAGGACCCCTTCATTCCTTCTGTCACGAAGCATGGACCTCCTGGTAAGGGCAAGGTGAAGGCAACTCCGAAGGCTATTATGGCCCCTTCGATGTCTCCTCCTCCTACTTGTGCCATGTTGAAAGGCAAGGCAAAGGCAATTTCCCCATCTCCAGCACCCACGACTAGCAAGTCTGGTAAAGGGTCCAAAGAAGAGTTGGCAATCAAGGCTACCTTCCCTCGTGCCACTACTGATGGCGTCAAGGACAAGATCTCCTCATTCCAAACCTTCTTCGGTGAGTACCCTCTTATTATTACTTAGTTCATTCTGATTTATTATGTTTTCTTTTGTATAGATCACGCCGGGAACTTCTGCTATCCACATAGCGACTTGTCATTTTCTGCTAAGGAGATTTTCGAAGCTACCTGCGTTGTTGACCCAGTAAGTTTTTCTTATGTGTTTTATTTCAATCATTCTCAATTTCTTTAGTTCCTCTGCCACCTCCCTTGTACTTGTTGCACTTCCGGCACCCTTGCTGAACCTTGCATCCCTCAAGAGGAAGGTGGTGTCAACAACAAGTGCTATGCTTGCCAATGTGGAAGACAAGGTGAATAAGATAGTTAAATTTAAACAGATATACAAACACTCACAAAGAAATTATAATAGGAGAAGGCACCCTTTTGACTGGTTTTTGACCCTTGCCAGCCTGTGACACCCAAGGACTGAAAACCAACACAGGTTATCGTCAGGAGAGTGAGAACAATGGAAGCATTGAACATACACAGCAGCGCGTTTAGCTAGTGTGGCAATAGGACTAGCAGGGCTGGCAGGCAAACGAAGTTTTTCCAAGCTGGAAAAATAGAAGGTAAATTTATACAGAGGCAACAGCACATATAAAAGATAGAAGACACACCTTGAAGCCAGGGGGGTAGACGATACAGTGGTGGTGCTATCAAATCCGTCAGCTTCAATGTTGGTGTCGTCGTCATGGTGGGCAGAGGCACTCAGAAGACAAGCACTGGGCTTAGGCCTAATTATCAACATAAGTACGGGAACGACATGGCAACGATGAAAAGATACACATACGCTCTAGTTGAACGACGAGGAGTAGACTCCTCCGAGGCCGGAGGTGGTGCACGTTTTTTGGTAGGTGAGCCTTCACTGTGAACAGAAGGTGATTAGCAACAAAAATTTTGATCCAAAGTCAAGAAACTTACTTGATGAGGGCAGCTGCAGGACATTTCTTCGGAGACAAGGGAACAGACACAGGGAGATCTTGAACATCGTCAGAAGAGGGAGGGGCCAGCACAGGCAGTCGAGTTGCCCAGTCAGAGGACAAGACAGCCTTTCTGGTCATGAGAATGGCTGTCGAGATGCAAGCAGAGGGGAAGGAAAGGTAAAAACCTGTAAGTCCCGTAACCCTCCAGGGCTGGATTTATATAGTCGTGCACAATGGAAACCGAATCAGAGTTCATTTTTTTCTTTTCCTTTGGTTTTTTTTTTTTTGAAGGCAAAGTGCAACAGTAAAAATCCTTGGAGTTGGGGTTTGAAATGTAAATGCCGAGCATGGCATAGAGACGAACAAGCAGAATGACAGGGAAGCAGGTATGCAAATTGCAGGGCACCATTCTTGAACCAATGAGGAAGCAAGAAAGCGGTGAAATTAATGAATATGTCATATCAACTGCAAACTCATGAAACACAGGGAGAAATAATGACAGAAGGAATACCATTGAAAAAGTTGAAATAAAACAAGGGAGTACATGCAGACCAACCAACAAAGGCACAAAGTGATAAAATAAAGGAGAGGAAATACGATTCGAGAAATGCTCTGAGAAAGAGAAATTGAAGAAACATTCAAGAAGAGAACTGCTAGTACCATTGGACCAGTGACAGATGGACAGGAACATTGAGAGAAGGTGAATCTAAAAAGGAAGGCAACTTTTTGAGCGAGAACACAACAAACAGACAGACCAACTGACCATGAAAAAGGCCCAGAATCAGGGCGGTCCAAGAGCAGCTGGCTTCTGAAATAATTTGACAATGGCAGAAATACATATGAAGAGACAGTGCAGATGTAAGATAGGATGACACGGAGGGTCAAAAGTGAAAAAGGAATGATACAGGGGGGCAGGAGGGCAGCCAGATAAGTACTGCAAGCCTCTGAGATGTTCTTGCATCTAATTAGAATGAAGAAGACAGGGAGAGAACAGTGTTGGGAGTCAAAAGACAGTTGTCAGGTGGTGTACAAATAGAGTAGTGGTGGACCTTGGGACCAAGATAGGTAAAGCACGACATAGGTGGAAGACAGGTTCATCACAAACGTAAGTATAAGTTCCACAAAGTGAGGGAGGAAGAAAGCACCTTTTCCGTCAGCATGACAACCTTGCACTAAACCAACAACCCTACGAGAGATGGAACAAAAGCACTATAATGTTGAAATGGCCAGTAAGAATCATGTTTTCCATATACAAATACCCCAACAGTTTAACACTCACGCATAGAGAACCAGCTCAATGAGCTGTTGAAAGCAAGAATGAAGGGGGAGTTCACACCAGTGCACCTAGCCACTTTCACTGAGGTAAGTGCAGCAGCACACACTGAAGAACCCCTTTTTGCTTCGTTGCTGATGGTAAATAACATGTATAGGACATGCACTGGAAAGATCAAGTCAACACGACAGTTGTTGGGTCACCACCTGCTTGGAGAATTGTATTCAACAAGGAGGACAGCAGTGAAGAAGTCATCTTTGTTGTACAGGGAGTTCTTGTGAACAAAGACCTTCCACCAATTAGGGCAAATATAAAGTGAGTTTCGGCACACAATATAAGATGTGAGCTCACCATTGGTGCAAGAGGGAATAAGGTATCATTTCTGAGACAGGCAGTGGAAGTTACCGGGCTAGGCAGCAAGCTCTTCAAGGACACGGTGAGAGGCATCGACGATATTGACAGTTTCCTGTCACGCAATGTTCCAGAAGATGTGACCGAAGACCACAATATCATCAATGTGTACCAAGGGCWCAAGAGTATTGAAGTTGCAAACAGATACTTTACATCGAGAACCACTGCGGGTTATGAAGAAGCAGTAGTGTTTGAAGATGGAGTTGGCGACGACAGCAAGCTTGCGAAATTCATGGGAAAATCGCACATCCACACAGCCGAAAACTGCGTCTGCTACTATGAAAGATGAATGAGCAGCACAGGAGAGCAAAAGTACATGTGAGAGGTAGCGAACGAGAGGAGTGAATGCTGACACCACCACAGCTTCAGGAAAATACAACCTGTATTGTTCAAGAATGGCAACATTGTGGAAGTGAAGCTAACGTTGATGATGGTACAAATGGGGGGGAAGGGAAAGGAGAAAAAACATCGCACTGTAGGAGTGCTAAGATCTGTGACGTTGCTGGATGGCACTATCTCAGAGGTGAGTGGATGAAGCAATGTAAAAGAAAGTGCTGACGAATGTACTGTAGGACACCCGCCGAGCCAGTGTGAAGAAAGCGAGCACCATGAGGTTGAAACGAAAAGCAGACTACGAAGAGGAGATGGAAGGAGAGGTGAGTGCAAAACTGAGCAGGATGGTTGTGACAGAGGAGGTCAATTCAGAAGGAACATTGTAAAAGCATGTTTGTCATTGTAAACATAGATAAAGTAGGAGAAAATGGGGAGAAAGAATGAATAAAGAGAGCGTAGCGTACAATCACAGAAATATCATAGTGGAAAGGAGAGAAGAAAGCCGTAACAAGGGAGTGGAACATAGAGAGAGATGAGGAGACTGTAGAATGGTGCGATATGAAACACGTGACGAGTGAGTCACCAGCAAAAGTCGGCACGAAGCTGGGATCAACGCCATCAGTGGCATCACACTTAACAGGAAGAATCCATCAGCGAAAAAAACTGGAGAAAGAACGAGTTCTACATTACATTCTGAACTCATAATATAAGAGCTTGAACATGCTCTATAAGCAACTACAATCAATCTCTAAGTTTGCAAGTGAGGTTTGGTGTTGTCAAAGGTGCCGCATGACAGTCAAAAGCTCGTTCAAATGTCTCTAGAAGTGCTTCTTTGTGCTCTTTGTCACTGCTAGACTTGGGGAACCAAGACAGACAGACACAGACAGACAGACAGAAGACTCAGACCAGCATCTAGAGCCAAACAGAAGGGTTCAATCAATTCAAACAAATGCCAGAATGCACCAGCAATGTATTCTCTTCAATCAGGATCACTAGCTCTTTCAAGCTAGGGCCAGACTCAATACAGCAGAGAAGTATTTCCCAATTTATTGCTCTAGAAGATGCAAACAGCACTCCAGTTCAGTGTACAGTACTTTACTTGTTGTTCCAGAGCTAATACATCCAGTATATATACCTCTAGAGCATAAATAATAAATATAAAACCAGAAAATAGTACAGAGTTGGGTGTGATAACAGCAGATAAGGAAAATATGACACAGAGATACAAGAAACAGAACAGAAATTGGATATGTATAGTAGTTTTGTGATGAGTTGGGTGGATAATGTCCATTCTAGACAGGTTTTGGTGGTATAGTTTTGGGTATATTCGAGTTTTGGTAGCTTATAGAAGCACATATATGGTGGTTTGGTATCGCAGCAGAGCACTGCCAAGCACAGGTAGAATGTTCTGAGACATTCTGTTGCTATAGTATGCATCATCCTAGGCACAAGAGTACCCTAGGCGTCAGGTGGATCATTCTAGAGCCTCTATTTCATATCTAGCTGGCCAATCCTCTTGCTCCAGTGAATATAGCTTAGTCATAGGACATCATTCCACAGTTATACAGCTGCTAGAGGCCATTATCATGAGTGAACGTGCCTCTAGAGCATATGGTTCAGCAGCAGACTGACAGATCAATCATTCCAACAGCTTTGGCTGGTTTTATTGCATCAGATCTATCATTTGATGGGATCTAGCTCAGCAACCCAACTCTAATCAGTTATCTCCATTGGTGGATATGCTTCTAGACCATCAGCACACTGTGGACTTCATATCGACAGATGTCCAAGCAGTGTCTACATAGGTGATATAAGCAGTCATTCAGACTCTAGCACAGTGCAATAGTGGTATCATGTATAATTATCCTTCCAATGTCCTGTGGATTGCAAAAGACATTCCTAGGAGCTTCTAGAAGATGGGCAGCAGTGCCAAGAGGGTGGGTCTGACTGAACTGAAGGTGCTAGTGGCTGGTAGTTACATCTTCTTCAGCTCTAGAACTGTACTGGTCACAATAACTAGATATACCATCAAATACCATAGTCATTCTACACTTTGGTTACTTCTAGAAGTATCTTAGGCTTTAGCTAGCTGTGTGGGAGCATGCTAGCTCTCATTTCCCAATGGTTTCAGACACAAAATATGACAAAATCAATGTCTAGAGGGCTGAACACACTTTCAGTGTAACATTGTCATCTTCATAGCCCCCATTTGCCTTGCCATCATCCATGAAGTCCTTGTCAACATTCTCCAGGTTGTGCTCAGTCAAGTCCAGAGCATCACACAGGTTTGAAAACCCACAGGTAGACAAAGGGTTACCTGTGAAAATACCTGCAGGTTTTTTTAACCCACAGGTATGGGTACCTGTCTTACAGATACCTTACGGA
Organism: Neonothopanus nambi; assembly: GCA_003987895.1. Lineage (NCBI taxonomy): Eukaryota > Fungi > Basidiomycota > Agaricomycetes > Agaricales > Omphalotaceae > Neonothopanus > Neonothopanus nambi. Next base: position 8,086 of record RCHF01000472.1, on the reverse strand, counting down.
TACAGGTTTGATAATGAAGGAAAATACATTCACCCACAGGTACCTGCAGGTAATCTAAGTAATAGGTATATACAGAACATAAACAGGAAGACTGGTAACTAATTACTAATCTACAACTTCGATAGCCTCACTATCTTGCTGAGTGACTGCCACTACAACAGAAGATACTGTTGCATGATCTTTTCTCCGCTGTCATGCGTGAGAACGTTGTAGGCCTCAAGATGACCAGATTGACTTCAGAATTACAGTTTGTAGATCTGAAATATGGGAATTAAGGATTGAAGCTGCCCTAAGCTGTCAATTAAAATACAAAGACCATCTGTACCCACTGCCTGAGTATAGAATAATTACAGTGCATGATAGGGCATTTAATTATTGAGATCAATTGGCCTAAATAAAAGATACTGGCTAAAGTCCCTCACCATCTGGTGGAAATAATAATTCCATCTGAAGAGTAAGAGCTGGACCTACCCACCCATTAAAAAGCCAGAAGACTTTTAGGATGCTGTCTGAGTATAACTCACTGGGATATGAAGGAGAATAATAACAATCTGGAGGGACAAGTCATCAGATGGACTRAAAATGCACTTCCAGAATTAAGATTGAATTTTATTTGGTCAATTACTGTGAAGAATGGCAACTTAAAAATGCTATGAAAGGAGAAACAAAGATTTCTTACTTTAAACTAAGGGATACAAGGTCCATCTGGACATTCTGGCCTCCATCTGGTAATAAATACCAGATAGGTCTGCCAAAGAATAAAAATAATTCACAAGTTGCTACCAGATGGAACTTCAATAATTATGAGGTGATCAGATGAGGCTTCTGGATAACATTGCTGACTCACTGGATGATTATGACGCATCGAGATGACCTTCTGCACAAGGGTCTTACCCAAGGAAAAATAAACAGGCTATGATCTGACATGTCTCAGATGCACCATGAGGTGAGACTGAGCTGTGCCTGTAAAAATTTAAACAGATCGAGCCAAAGCGGAACCTACTGAGTATGTCCGAGACATCCAGAGTGTGATCGACAAGCCTCCGCAGGCACAGCGCCTCCATCTGGAAGTCAGATAAAAATAAGTATTGGCAATTCTACAAGATGGTGCCATTATTCATCGCAATAAATTAAATTGTGGAGCACAAAAGCATGGTCGGCATGCCTGGAGCACAGCTACGCTGCCTTGGCAGTCAAAGTGTCTGATCTACACCCAATAAAAATACTAAAAGTCATAAAACCCGAAAAATATTATTCTTACCTACAAAAATGGACATGTAAAATGCCTTATGAGGAGATACACGATGTCTCTTTTCTGTTTTTCAGTTTCTTAGTATAAAATCCCAGATCTGTCTATTTTCTTTTCGATATATTATTTTCTGCTGCAGATAGTATAAAAGGACTAGTTATTTTGTAGATACCCAAGCAAGTACTGCCCCAGCACGATAGCTAAAGCAGGAACCTTCTATAAAAAGACAAATATAGCCTGGCTCCTCGGAGTTTCAGTTTTCTGAATCCTTAAAAAGTTCTTGATAAAATTTGAAGTCCCTTTTGTGGCACATCTGACTTGATAAAAATCTGAATCTGCTGAACTGTGATCTGCTGTCTGCTGTGATTTTGTGAGACTGATTTTCTGTACTGTGTTCTGCCTGATTATCTGTCCATCTGGTCGTTGTGTTCACCATCTGGTGCTTCCAACTATATTGAGAAATTCTGATTTTGAGTCCTGAAGCCTGTGAAGCTTTTCTGTGATTTGTCTGACGTGTATTTTGCCTGACTGTGCATAAAACATTGTCCAGATTGAGACTATCCAACTAAAATAATAAATATAAGTTCAATTACTGAGCTAACTGTGTGGAACCTTTGACAACACCAGCCACTGCTTGTGCATTAAATTGATTGTGTGTGTGGTGTGTTTTGGTCTTAGGATTGTTACATATCCCCACCGTACCGACCACATTACTGGTTTTCTCTGCAACCTTTGGAACTGCCCTCTTCTTTACATTTTCCTCCTCTCTCTTCTTCTTGACCATCGGTACTTCATTTGACTGGTTCTCGTCGGTGTCATCTTTGTGGTCCTTGTCTTTGTCTTTGTCAGATATCATGATACAGGACTTGCACATATCCTTAGCTGCGAATAGTCTTGGGTCAGTTTCGTTCTCCAGGTAAGATGTGTCACTCACAAAACATCTCTCCACCATACTTATATAAAGATGTACAGGCTTTCTTGTAGCCCTTTGGATCGAAATCCTCCTATGACTGTGCAGTCATTGAGTCTGCAACTGGTGTGCTTGCATTGTACACATCAATTTTTCCATCCAACTCACCCACAGGCCCATACAGCATTATTGTCCCACCCATACCAAAATATTGAACCACAGCTTCTATGATTGTGGTTATAACCTCATTCCTCACCTCCCAAGCTCTGCACATCCTCAAATGTTAGCTGTTGATTTCTCATTTGAAAAGGGTGGAGTAAACTCACCTCACAAAGTGCTCTGCTGAATGGTTCACATCATAGTGTCTCTTCCAAGCCTCTATCTCTCTTTAATACTCCACCTCAAGCTTGTCCTCCAGCTCCTTCTTGAACTCCAGTGTCTTGAGCTCCCAGCACTGGTGAGTATAAATGGTGACCTGTTTGATGTGGACACACTCCTCTTCAGGCAGCATCTTCACCAATTCCTTATACTCCTTCTCAAAATCATCCTTCAGCTTCATTGCCCAGTGCCTCTTGCTATATTCCTTCACCATGTTCTTCCTTTGTGGTCGTGCCACAGCCAGGTTACAAACCTGCTCCATGACGGTAGTGAGCATCTCAACATTTTGATACTTCATGCTGAAGTGATATCGGAACCAATTTGCAATTTTCTGTATTTGTTATCAAGCCCAATTAGTAGATGCCTCAAAAGGTATGTTGCTGACCCACATCGTGAAGTTGTGACAAAACTTTATTCCGTTTTTCTTGTTCTTGTTCTTGCTCGTCTTTGGGATATGTATTGATATCCTTTGGTTGATAGTTCACATCGGGATCTGGCTCCTTTTCAATATTGTTGTATCCAAATTTATCAACCCAATGTTTTGTTATCTAAAATATGGTAAGTCTTACATGCACAAGCCAGTGAGAGGACAGAAAAGCTTACCGTTGCATATAGGCTTGCTCTTGACATGTTCATGTTCGCGCTTTTCCACCTTGCCTCGTACTGCAACAGAAAACTCAGTTCTGATCCTTTCACCCAACTTGTCCACCCCCTCTTTCTCTTTTTAGTGCTTTCTTCATCTTTGTCGTCATCCTCTCCATCCTTATCATCGTCAGAAGCTGGAGTTGGACATCATTGCTTCTTCCTGGGCTTTTTAGCAGGCTTGTCCTTAGCAGGCTTGTTGCTACCTGTATCGGGATTGTCAGCAACTGCCTCGACATCAGCCATACTCTTTTTCTTCTGTCTCCTTTTTTTCAGCTTTGCTGGGAACTTTTCAGGCTCGACCAGAGAAGGGTTTTGGGTCTCTGCAGGTGGGGATCAACTCACACCAGGATCAGTATTGGGTGCATTGGCACTGGTTCTGCTTGACATGGTAGATCAATATGGTAGATGAAGAAGATGTGGGCTGCTACTAGGTAGGAATGTGGTTGGAGTAGTGTATCTCGATACTTCTCCTACAAGCTCTGTACTCGCATTTTGGTTGGATGATCGGATAGTTCAGCCAATATCAATTACAGTACTTCTGAACTCATATTTTGGTCAGATGGATGTGTGGTTTGGCTGAAATCAATTATACTTCATGAGCCATCGTCAAAACCCTAACACAGTCTAAAGGCTACTTTTATTAAAATGTTATTGCCAGAGTAAGGGTACGAAGTAGCCATTAAAAAGGTGGATTCTCCTTGCAACATAGTAATGGGAGTGGGGTGTAAGTGGCCATTAAAAAGATGGATTCTCCTTGTAACATCATAATGGGAGCAGGGTGCTATTGTTACAACCTCGACATTTCTGTCCGAGAACAGTAGTAAGTGTAGCGAACAAAGTAATAATAGAATACTTTGCGATAAGAATGCGTCGAGACTAAGCTGCTGAGCAGTATTTTGACGATGACAAGCAATAGAGATATAGATGTGTTGCGATTCGATAGCGAACAGATAGCGTTCACTAGCGAATAGAGGTAGAAGTCGATACAACTTCCAGATGAATGAGATGAGATGAAAGAGACAAGAATGAAACAAGAAAAGTAAGCAAAAAGATGAGTGACAGGGAGTTGAGAGAAGAACAATTTATTTAGCCAACGAATTGGCACTATGGTACATGAGTCCTTATATACTGCTTATTGTATCTAAATGGAGGTATGTATTGTTGTATTCTACTGTAGTAACAATGATCGCAATATGTGAACATGCATACGAGTTGCGAACGGGCGCTTGGACAGGTGCTTGGATGCGAATAGGGGCTAGCTGAAGAGTCTGTGCATTTAGGGCCATAAAGAAAGGAACTTTGGGTGAGGGATGGGTGAAAAAATGGTAGCGTCATAACATTACCCCCTCCCTAGGGTCCTGAGCCCTCGAAGGACCAGTGGAATGGAGTACCAAAGCACGGGACGTTCGTGATGCATGTATCTTCTGTCGCAACGTCATGATTCTCATTTGCGACGTCATTGCGACCTAAATAAGACATGGCTGTGTCTTACAAATGATGGGGCTTGCATCATTCGTTGCGATTCAAACTTTGGACCCACAAGCATCAACAACTCTTTTTCCACAACTCCCACTTGCTGTGTGCCACCTCCTGAGACTTCTAATGGCTCTGAAAGCAGGCCCATCCCGACTGAAGGCATCTACGAGCTGTTATCCCCGTGCTGAGATCGAGACTGAAGTAATTAGGTTCGTCAATGAATTCCAACACATCTTGGGTACAATGGAGTGATATCCTGGTGAAAACGAAGTGGATTATGAGATGAGGCTGGACGACATTGCTACCGAAGCAGACTCTCATTTCCTGGCCTGGCGGGTTCGCATTGAGCATTCGCGACCCATCCATCTTCCTCCTCCAATGGTCTTCTTTCAGGAGTGACATCTAGACTACTTGTATCAAATGTGGTATGAAAACACCCCATCTGTTCCTGACAAGGCTACTCCGAACCGTCCACTGGTCAACTCGCCTTTGCTGGAAATTGATTGGTCAGCCGTCATGGCTGTCGCTCATGGCAAGGTTCACAACGGTTATCACATAACTGATGAAGAGGTCGGGAACTTGCACCCCTTCAGGCAGGATAACAATGTAGACTGGCAGGGTCAATCGATTCCAGGCTTCATGCATGTTGATCTTAACCAAGTGGTAGTAATTGAGCATGCTCCCAGTGAGTGTTTCTTCATTGTTTTGAACTTTCTTGTCCTTGAACGACGTACAGGACCAGGGGATAGAAGAGTTCACCACCCCAGGGCCTTTCTTTCTTGTCTGGGAAAGTGTGACAGAAAGATAATAAAAAAGAAAATAAATCTCAGAGGACATATTAATAGTTTTTCTGTTATAAAATTCATACTATTTAGGTGGGAAAATGAACTCTTTCTAGCATGGGAAAGTATAAATATTTCTCTGGAAAAAGTATAAAAATTTTGCACAAAAAATAAAAAAAAATTTTCTCTAGATTTTTAAAAAATTTCAGCAGAGAAACAAAATGCCTGATGATCACCCACCTTTTTTGTCTTGAGTGGCACAAGTCTAAACCACTCTAAATGGTCCAAAATCAGGTTTTATGCATGTGCCACTTGAGACCAAAAAAGTGGGTGATCATCAGGCATTTTGTTTCTCTGCTGAAATTTTTTTTTATTTTTTGTGCAAAATTTTTATACTTTTTCCAGAGAAATATTTATACTTTCCCATGCTAGAAAGAGTTCATTTTCCCATCTAAATAGTATGAATTTTATAACAGAAAAACTATTAATATGTCCTCTGAGATTTATTTTCTTTTTTATTATCTTTCTGTCACACTTTCCCAGACAAGAAAGAAAGGCCCTGGGGTGGTGGTTCATGGATGGACGAGGGCGCGTCATTTGGACCAAGAAGATGGCGAAGAGGAAGTTGACGAGTTGGATGAGGACGACTCTCCAGTTCATAAGTCTTCAAAATTGAAAGGCAAGGGCAAAGCGAAAGGGAAAGGGAAAGCAAAGGCGAAGGAGCCTTCGTCAAAGTCTAAAAATAGGAAAGGGAAGCGGTGGGCTGCTTCGCATGACGATGAAGATCCATCACTAGCTCCTGGGGCTGGTTTGCAACCCAGGCTGGTTCTTCGACTTCCTAGTCATTCCTCTGGCTCCGCTTCTAGAGAGCCTCCTGTGGCCGATGCACTTCTCTATCAAGGCAGAGCATTTTGTACCAAGCATGCTGGGGAGATTCGCGATCGCAAGGGGGTGCTTCAAGGGATGTTTAGTAGGTATGCCACTGCAGAAGTGAATCGGGATTGGATAAACTGGGTTGGGAGTTATTTTGTAAGTGCTTTGTTCCTTTACACTGCCCCTGCTAATCTGCGTCAGCCTCATTGTGATAGATGTCGAAAGTATAACTATGACGAGTGCCTATGGGAGCACAAGCCTAAAGGCAGTTGCGTTTGCTGTTGAATGGACAAGCAACGCTGCTCTCATATGGATGTATTACGGTTCTTGAAGGCAATGAGGGCGACTGGGGATAGCTGTGTCATTCTTTGCAATGAGTTTTGTGTACGATACTTTTCAATTCCCTTCTGCCAAAGCTAATCTTGCTTGTAGCATCTGATTGACCATACCGATTGGGACCCTTTTCGTGATGCTCATCTGGCAAACAGGATGGATGATCTTTATCATCTAAGTATGTCCCTTTTCGTGGCTAGCTCAGCTTTGGTGGATAATCTGCCCTCTCAAAATCATATGGAGGATTTGCCATTACCCTCTGCTATCACCGCTGTTCCTTCAGCCCAGGGATTGCGAAATGGACCGTCTGAGGCCAGACAGTGTCGACGGCTAGCGACCCCTCTCATTGTGGGCACAGTGAAGGGTGTTTCTGCCTCGTATCACGAATTAGCTGAAAATTCCCCAAGCCTTTCCAATGATGGCCAACCAGAGGCTCCTGTCGTGTCAGTTTCAGCAACAAGGACTTCTGCAGTGCCTGGTGCAGTCCTGCTTTTCGTTCCAGGGTCACCTGGCAGTACTTCGCAGTTACTCCCTTCTCCTTATGTTGTGCCTATTCGTTCCCCCTCTAGTTCTTTGTCTTCTAGTGAGGCGATGCCTTCCATTCCTGCTACTCCAGTTGATGTTCAGGATGCGTACGAGCCTGCAGCAGCTGCAAATGAGGAGACTTCGAGGGTTATAGGGCCTGATCCTGTTGTGGCACCTTCTAGTGCTGCTCCTGTGCCTGTAACTCTGATACCTGCTTCCTCCTCTGCAAGGGAGCATCATGGCACTTTTGGTGGTCCTTCGACATTCTTGCTGACCACAGGTGCACAAAAATCGCTGGCAAAACATAACCGCAAAGAGCTGAACTGGCTCATCTGACAGAATGTTGACTTGGTGAATTGGACCTCGCGTCAAATGAACCAAATGCGAAGAGCCAAGTACACTCTGGAGGATGCAATTTTCCATGCTGACTCACGGTTCAGGTTGATTAGCCCAGTTCCTAAGGGTTCGCGACTGGAGGTATTTATCTTCGCTATTGATTCCGTTTGACAGAAACTAATTCTTTCCTGCCTAGGAACATCAGGAAAATCCACTTTGAACCAGGCCATCTGAGGTATTCAAAGTCTACTGTGGAGTCTATGGTATCCTAGGAAATTCACCATCTCCTGGGAAACTTGAGGTAACCTGGGTAACCTGGGTGCCCTGAGTTGATCTGAGTTGACCTGAAGTTGACCTGAAGTTGACCTGAAGTTGACCTGAAGTTGACCTGAAGTTGACCTGAAGTTGACCTGARGTTACCTGAGTTGACCTGAAGTTGACCTGAGTTGACCTGAGGWWACCTGAGGCAATCTTCATTGACCTGGAGTGACCTGAGATGACCTGGGTAACAGTGATTGATCTAGGTGATCTAGACAACCTAGGCAACCTATACTGGAAGTGTTCTAGGGCAGTGATGAT